>SPJY01002375.1:1180072-1205544 GCA_005191435.1 Raddia distichophylla
CCTTTTCCCCCCCCCCCCCCCACAAAAGGCCCAAAACAAGTTTTAGGCCCAAATAAAACATAGCCCGACGTAATCTCGCCCCAACGCCCTTCACCCTTTTCGAGTTATCTTTACTTTCTCCTAGGGCTTCTTGCCATCTCCACTCTAGATCTAAGTGATTCTATTTATGAGAAGAGTTGGGAGAGGGTGTGAGTGCTAAGTGAGAAGAAGTCGATCTTTGAACACTTAAGTTCATCTCTGAGTTTATCCTTTGTAAGCATTTGTTACTCTTAGAGGTTGAGGACTCCTAGATGGCTAGGAGTTAATCATGGGCCACCGGTGCTTTGTGTGGTGAGCCATGCAAGTTTGTGAAGGCTGATTCCGTCTCCGGAAGGAAAGGAATCAAGGAGTAAAACCTGGGGTCTTGGTGCGACCTCGGTGAGGAAAAGGGTTGAAAAAGACCTGGGCTCAAGTGTGACCGAGCCTACCTCAACAGAGACGTAGGATCCCCTCAAGGATCCGAACTTTGGGAACAAATCTTTGATTCTCCACTTCACTCTTGGTTTCCCTCTTACCCCTAACTTGATTTATTTTGATTTGTGCTTATACTTGTTATTGGTTAGCACCTTCGTGTGCTATTACTCTCTCTTGTGCCATGGATTTGATTTTGGTGCAGGTTGTATCCTTGTTTTGGGTGGGATTCTCAAAAAAAACCTAAATCTGTAGATATTGGATAGTCCGATATTAATATCGAAACATCCGATATCTTGTTCCGTTGTGTTTTAAAAGGTTGAAAATTTGTAACGCATATTCACCCCCTCTAGGCGACATCCCGATGCTTCATCTTTCATATCAAAATTTGAAGAACGAATACTTTGAATCTCATGTAGCATGTTGTTATCATTGCTTGCTACCAATATATCATCAACATAAAGTACCAGAATGATAAACTTATTTTCTTTAAATTTAACACAAATACAGTTATCAACTTTATTTTCCTTAAAACCAAATCTTGTTATTTCATCAGAATTAAGATACCATTGCCTACACGCTTGTTTTAGGTCATAATTGATTTCTTAAGACAACATCTCATATGCTCATTACCTTTCACAACAAAACCTTTTAGTTGAGCCATCAAAAACATCTCTTGCGAGTCAACATTAAGAAACGCGATCTTAACATTCATTTGTTCGAGCTCTAAATCATAATGAGCCACGAGCGCCATAATAACACTTCGAGAATATATAGATGATACAGGTGAGGAAGTATCATTATAGTCAAATCCTTGTCTTCGAGAAAAGACTTTCGCTACAAGCCTTACTTCAAACCTTTCAATATTTCCCTTAGAGTTACGTTTAGTTTACAGCCCACTGTTTTGACTCCATCAAAAACTTCTATTAAGTCTCATAAATTATTAGTGCTCATAGACTTTAACTCACCTCCCATAGCTTCAAGTCATTTAGATGAATCCTTACTCATCATGGCATCTTTATTGGAAGTAGGATCATCTACCTTTGTTACTGAGACAGAAATTTGTTAGCTGCCAAACTCCCAGTGAGATCTTGAATGATATTTGCAAGCAGGACTGCAAGGCTCAAATTTCCATCTTTGTCATGCTTTGGGTTTGGTGGTACAAAAGGAACAAAAAGGCTCATCGAAGCCCTATTGGAACTTTTGATGATACAGTCCATCTCATCGCTCTAAATAGTTTGGATTGTAAAGAGATTATCAGAAGTGGTAATGGGAACAGAAGAGCTTGTGTTGGTAAGAAATGGAACCACCGATAGATGGATATGTTAAAGTTAACACTGATGCTTCTTTTGCTGAAGGGTCAAAAGATGGGGTGCTGTGGCTAGAGATGAGATGGGTCATTTTTTGTTTATGACAGCAGGCAAGATAAAAAATGTGTTCAATGCATCTCAGGCGGAAGCAGCAGCTTGTCTGCATGGTATCCTCATAGCTCAAGATATGGGTCTCACCATGATCTTTCTCGAATGTGATGCTTGGAATCTGGTTTCGATTCTGACCAGTAAGGATGAGTGCAGAGGGATGGATGCAGTGATTGTTGAAAAGATCATAAGTGTAATGCTAACAGGGTTCATTCATGTTAGAGCTTTCTTTTGTCCGAGGGACTGCAATAGCGCAGCTCACAATCTAGCCAAGCTTGGCGCTTCTCACGCTTTTGGGAGCTCTACCATGTGGCTGGAGGATTTTCCTTTTGATATATCTGGAGAGCAATCAGCGGAGTTTGGTCGCTAGAGTGAGGGGTTCCTCACTCCTTCAAAAAAAGGATCATCTACCTTTTCTATGTTATTTACATCTTTATTCATGTGAAAAAAAAATTGTCTCCCTTTCTTGTTTATTCACCATTGTTGAAACGTCAATCTTATGAAGAAAAGGATGTGGTTTCCACAATACACTCGTAAGACCAATCGAGATATGATTCCTTGCATCAACACCTCCCTTATTCTATATCATTTTACTACTATCAACATGTAGATTACACCAACAAGCGCTAAACCATTGTTACAAAGAGTAACAAACAAAACCATAGCTTCATCTTTTTTTACGTTTAAGCAAGGTGTCAATCATAACAATCAAATATTTGAAGTCCTATTGTTAAGTACAAATGATGCGGGTTACGCGATAATTTATTACAATATCCCACTATTGATCGTGAAATAGACACCCTATGCAAGATCGGTTCTCACAGCCTAAAATGAAGAGTGCAATGTTCCGTACATACTAACTTGAGGTTTTACACCATTGTTAATCTTCTGAGAAAGACCAATGTTAACATTTTCTCTCAAAACATCCTCTACCCTACCGTCACTGTACTAAGCATCAAGTAAAGTCTTGTAGGTTAAAACATGCGGCGGCTCCTTAAAAAAGACATCCGCCTCCAAGCCAATCAATACCATGTCATCAAGTAACTTCAACCACTTGTATGCAAATGAAAGGTAATTTTCATCGCTTTGTGTTAGGCCCATGAGAGAACATGGTGAATTCATTCTTCAATCCTAAAGTGTCGTGACCTCGGTACTTGTACAGGAAATCCCACACCATGAGGCGATACTAGGACAATACTAGTATCTCATGATGGACAATATAGTGGAAATCATCACGGTGCATGATACTAAATTTAAATAACAATTTTAAAATGTGGCCAGATATTACAAGACAGCATGCATCCCTGTTTAACAGTTCACCGTAGTTCAAATATCAAGGGAATAAATAACATCAGAGTAGCGGAAAATAAACCGCGACAATATTCCAAAGGCATCGACCCGGACACCTCAGCTAGACCTGCTCGCCTCTGTTAGGGCTCTCCTGGTCCTGACCGAAATCTGAGCACAATACATCTGCGATAGGTATAATGAGTATGTGGCTATTCAGCAAGCAATCCTTATTTATGAATGCAAGGAAAAAGGCAGGGGATAGGTTGTTTTACACGAATCCTATTACTAGTTAGATTTTAGTTGTCAAATTTTATTTAAGTGAATGCATGATCTCTAAAATAATATCAAGAATCAACAAGTAAAGGTGTATCTCACAACAGGTCAGTCCCAATCTACACTAGTCAAGTTTAATTATTAAAATGGTGGGACTACATGTGAAAATAACTCGTCCTGTCCATGACCGTGGACACGACTATCATGATAGTTTTGACTTTGCAGAGTGTGTATACGTTCCCCACAAGCCCCGCCTCATCCAAAAGGAGATACGATACAAGGCATTTCTAGCCTACTACGCCTACCACTTCGTCTGCCCTTTCTTTTTTATTCCCCGGTCCCACCGGTGCCCACTGCGCAGTAGGACGCCCACTACTTCTAGGTACCACCCGGGGGCGTACCCCAAAGCCATTCGATCTCAGGGACGCACCTACCTCTTAGGGAAGATTGCAAGCCTCCCCCCTAGAGAAATAGTGACGAGACGTAACCAGATAATCTAGGAGCAAGTGGTTAGTAGGTTTTATAGGGTACTAAGCCAGGGCCGAAGGCACAAGTGGCTGTACTGTTCAATTTGGTCTACTGTTCACAGGCATGGGTCCTTAATAGAGGAGACCCTCATAACACCACCATAGCCTCAGAACCATCTCTTCCGGGTCTCCCCTAATCAACTATGCAAATTTTAGTTATTTAGGATTATATAAACAAAAGGTACACACGAAGCCTCGACTTGGATAAGATTTTTGAGTAATTTAACTCGCAATGCAACCTATAACTAAACAAGGATAGGCTAGGGAATATACAGTGTCATGTCAATGATCATTTAGGCGAACATCATGATAGTGAAAGACTAGCATGGATAGGTATTCACACATTAAACGAACATGTATGCAACAAAAGCAATTAAATGATAGCTTAAATACATTAGATGAAAAATTTAAATATGGGCAGAGATATGTATCTATCGCTTGACTTCGAAGTAGCTGGTGCTCTGAGTATCAACCACAGTTTTCGAGAAATAGTCCTCGCAACAGTCGTAGTAGATGTCTACATGTAGTAACAAATAAACAAATAACAACATATTTTAGAACACAAAAATAGTTAAAAAAAGGGAAAGATTTAGGAATTAAATGTGGTTTTTAGGCTATGGAATCATCTAATTTGGAGTTACGGAGCTTCCTAAACAATTCGGGGAAGTTTCGGATTAAATACTGAAAAAGAAAAGATTTTTAAACCCTAGCTGGGTCGAATCGGCTAGCTCCCTCTCTCTCTTGCGCCCGATCGGCCTAGACGGTCCAGTTCGGTGTGTCGCGTTGTGTGGTTGATAGGTGGATTCTCAAAGTATTATCATGGCGCTCGTGGCTCATTATGATTTAGAGCACAAACAAATGGATGTTAAGACCGCGTTTCTTAATTTTGACTTGCAAGAGATTTTTTTTAGGCTGAACCGGAAGGTTTTGTTGTGAAAGGTAAGGAGCATATGAGATGTTGTATTAAGAAATCAATTTATGACCTAAAACAAGTGCATAGGCAATGGTATCTTAATTCTGATGAAATAATAAAAAGATTTGATTTTAAGGAAAATAAAGTTGATAACTGTATTTGTGTTAAATTTTTTTTAAAAAATAAGTTTATCATTCTGGTGCTTTATGTTGATGATATATTGTTAGCAAGCAACGATAGCAACATTCTACATAAGATCCAAAGTTTTCGTACTTCAAATTTTGTATGAAAGATCTTGATTATGCCTCTTTTGTTTTGGGTATTAAAATTCACCGATATATGTCCAAAGACATGTTAGGTTTATCTCAGAAAGCCTACATAGAAAAGGTACTAAAAAAATTTAATATGAGTGAGTGATCTGCTTCGCCTACTCCTATTATATAGGGTTATAAGTTTGGGACTTTTCAAATATTATAGAAATAAGTATGAATCTGATCAGGTGAAGTTGATTCCTTATGTTTCAACTGTCAAAAACATTATGTATACTTAAGTGTATACACCCATGATTTAGCTTTTGTGACTGATATACTTGTCGGATATCAATCAAATCCAGGTATGGACCAATGAAAAGCCGTTAAAAAAGTCTTGCGTTGGCACTAAAGATTACATGCTCACATATAAGAAATCTGATAAACTTGAAGTTATTGGTTATTCGGATGTTGATTTTGCAGGATGTTGGATAGTAAGAAATCAGTATCAAATTATATCTTCACACTCACAGGAGAAGCCATATCATAGAAAAGCTTTAAACAAACAATTAATGCATCTTCTACAATATAGGCTGAGTTTGTGACATGTTATGAGGCTACTGGGCATGCCATATGGGTTAAGATTTTTTATCGCAGGACTCAGAGTGGTAGACAACGTTTCTAAACCGTCCTTTCTATACCACAATAATCAACCTGCAATCTTTTATGCGAATAACAACAAGCCAAATGATGTTGTCAAACACATTGACATTAAGGCCCTGTTCTTTTGAGCTGATCTGAACGGATGAACAGCTGAACGGCTGAAATAACTGAACTTCGAGAGCTTCTCGACGTAGTCTCGAGATTCGGATACATTTCGTTTGACTTGCTTTTTAAAGTATTAGAACCCACATTCGAAACAGCGAAAAAACGGACACAAAAAACTCAAAGCATATGTGTTTCTAAAACGTAGATAAGTCGTTAAGCTGTTAAGACGTTAAGCTGTTAAGCTGAAAAGAATTGGGCCTTAGTAATCATTTTGTGCACATGGGTGTGTTGGAAAGCCTCTAATTCTATGTATGAGAGCCAACTAAAAACCTCCTTGTAAGTATTAAATGTATATTGATCGAGCTATGGGTATAGAAGTCTCATTAACCGTTTAATGGATTTTGTAACGCTTACCTTGATACATTGTTTATCAAGAGAGTGCTTATGAATGTTAGTTTTCTATTAACAGATGGAATGCTAGGATTAGTCTCGGACTAACTCCAGTCCGTATGACCACCCAATTTCGGGCTTATCCATAATTGAGTTATTGCAGTCATGCTCAGGGACATCATGCTAACCTATCGGGTTTTGGCCCTTCTGGGCACGACATTATATAAACCTAGAGGAGAACGCACGACAGGCAACTTAATCAACTCACGTTCGCCCTAATCATGTTCTAATCCTCTACACCCCATCTGATCATGTGGTTGATGCCGAGCTTCAAAGAAGGTCGTCGCCGCTATTATTGCCGTGCTATTGTATTACGATGTCGACGAGGAGTCTGCACTGCTACCGTACGTCTACCTGCGTCCTCTACAACTCCCTGCATCAGATTGTCATCAAGCATGCTATCTAGCCTAATCGTCGAGATAGTTTTTAAAGATGGCATCGACAAGTAACACTCTTAATAATGATTATCCATCTAATTTTGTATTATTGCTACTATGTCATCGTATCGAGACTAAACCAACTGAGATAGATGTTCTCACACGACCAAACCAAATCATTCGAGCTGGGCGGCTCATCCGCATATGAAATCGTAGGACTGTGTCGTGTCGTGAACCCATTTATGTTCTTATTACTCATGTGTGATTATTCTTCTGTACTTTTGTACTATACCACTCCTTCCGTTCTTTCTAATTTGTCGCTGTTACTTTTATACCTACCCAGCTTTGACCATTCTTCTTATTAAAAAATTTAATGCAAATATGTAAAAATATAAGTCATGTTTAAAGTAACTTTAATGATAGAATAAAGCATAACAAAATAAATGATACTTACATAGATTTTTAAATAAGACGAATAATCAAAAGATATGTCTAAAAGTCAACGACAATAAATTAAGACAAGCAAAGAGAGTACTATTGAATTGGCCGTTTGACGCAAAGAGAGCTGCCCTGGGGCATAAAACCAAGGATTTTTTTTTCATACATATCATTACAAAGTTCGGTTTATTCAATTTTGCCATTACAAAACGCATATTTATATTGATGCCATTATTTTGGCAACAATCTATCAGATATGCCATTATCAACGTTTTTCAGCTTGTACTTGAGACAAATACGAGTAAAATACAGAAAAATACGCATCTGACAAGCGGACCCCACATATCATCCCCTCACCTTCTCCTTCTTCCGCTTTCCTCCTACCTCCCAATCTCTCCCCCAACTCCAGCAAGCGGCATGGCGGCGCGATGAGCGGCACGGCTGGCCGCGGTGACGGACGACGAGCAGCACGACCGCAGCGGCGAGCAACGCGCGACGGCGACGGCGAGTGGCGCGTGGTGGCGTTGGCAAGTCGTGCAGCGGTGCGAGCGACGGCGACGGCTATGGCGAGTGGAGCGGCAGAGCGAGCGACAGGGCTGAGCGCGGCCCGGCGACGGTGAGCAACGTCGGCGGTGGAGGCTCATCGGAGAGGAGGAAGAAGAAAGAGGAAGATGTTGAGCCTATGACATGCGGGTCCCACTGTCAGGGTATTTCGTACCGTATTTGGTTCTCGTATATGTTGAAATATTCGAAAAAGCCCCGAAAATGGTATGGGTGAAATTGGGTTGTAAAAATAATGTCATCAATATAAATATTCGTTTTTAATGGCAAAGCTGAATAAACCAAACCTTATCCTAAAACCAAACCGGGGATCCAATTCCTGCACTGCCGCCGACTGGCCCCGCTGATGAAAACCAGAGGAGGATTGGCTTTTCGCTTTCGCTGGTGGCCCTGCTGCCCTGCACCTGCACGCACGACGTCACTCTCACCGGGATGGAGTCTGTTGGAACAGAGGGCCAAACCCGGCTGCTCTTCCGAAGAATACAGCAGCGCGGCGCAAACCGGCAGCTGCCTTTGCCCCCGGAATCAAACTAGCACCGGAACCGGAAGAGGGCTCCAGCTCCCGGGGGGTCGGAGCCTCTCTTTTGAGCGAAAAGTAGCCAAAATTTTTAATTAAAAAACTATGATCTGTTTAAATAGATCTCCCAACGTCTCCACTGTCACTATAAAAATACACGGCCCTCTTTGGTTTGTGTTTTTGTTAGCCTCGGTTTGGTTGAGTCAAAATATTAACTGCACATTCTAAATTTTTCACATTTTATACTATACTCTAAAAGATTACTTCTCTTCGACAAACACTCTGTCACTACATGATTTATTTTATCGCGTCATCTATATATAGAACCTAAAATTTCTTTTTAAGAACACTAAGAATATCCATTTAAAATTTCTCACCTATATATATACTAATACAACCTTTTTTTTCATTATTCACAACCTCATTTTTACCGTGATGGATGAAAAATAATTTTAACATTGATCGCGCTATAATGGACGTGTCTGTCTAGGTGTATCCGTAGCAGAAAAGAAGCAGCAGAAGGTGATGCTCGGAATTGGATGCCCGTTAAAGAGCGAAACAACGCGACGCTTGTATATAGCAAAAATAATGAATCAGTGTGAAAAAAAATATCGCTGCTACAAAAACAAAGTTTATCCCCATGCAAGAACTGGAAATGAAAATACAACAAAAGATCTATTTGTGTACACATGGAAAACCTGGAGTTAGCCCCAAAACTCCGGTTGCATAAAAACTAATTGACCGTCGCAACAAAATAATAGGTAATTTTTTTTTTGCCATTGAACATTTTAACAATTTCATTTGTGTCATCACATTGCCACTCTAATCTTGCACGCCGTTTAATTTTCAACTTCTTTTCTTCTATGCCATTGTTGACCTGTTAAACCAGGATGAAAGTGTACAAAAAGATGATTACGACACAACCTTTTTAATAAGGGATAATAGAATTAACTCTTAAAACTGAAGAAAATTTATAAAATTATGAAAGAAAATCCAGTGGATTTAGGCAATCATGCGTGCTAAAAAATAAAATAAAAAATGATGTAAATTTTATTTCAAAATTAATGGTACCATTTCTCATGACTCATGAGAAAAAAATACATAAAATATAAACAATATAATAACCAGTAAACCGTGATTCTACATAAACCTATAAATTTGAACCACTCAATGTTAGAGTTAAAATGTAGGAGATACAATATTTCAATATTTTAAAGTTACAAATTGTGAGGGATATTTTGGGTATTAAAGGGCGGTTTCTGATCGTTGAAGCTAATGGAGCAAATGGCGTGGACATATAGAACAGAAGAAATTGGAAATGAGATAGTATACAATATTAGAGTGACAATGGGATCGCATGGAAGAGATAAGCAAAATGTTCAATGGCATACAAAGACGTACGCAATAATTAACCACTGCAAAAAAAAAAGCAAAAAAAAATAATGTTTAAATTCCACTTGTGCAACAACTTAAAAAATGCAAACATAAAAGGATTGTGCAACATCGATAAATGCAAGTTACAACAAAAGAAAAGCTTTTCTGTGACAAACAAAAACAATATCTGCAACAACCCGCACCATTTGGAATGCACAAAAAAAAAGAAGCTACATTCAAGAAAACTAGCTACAACAATAAAAATGCTCTTGCGCATCAAAATAAAGCAACAATCGCATCATTGGCTTCTTGATCCTCTTCCTTAATTACTGGATCTCATAAGGCCCAAACACATTAATGGCGAGGCCGTCAGAGAGACCATGCTATCCTCGTTGTAGGATCTAGATCCGCAGAGGGCAACAGGGAGCGATATTTGTGAGAATAGCAGTGTTGCAAAGATTGTGATGTTGCTCGTCATCCTTATCAATGGAGGATAAGAAAGCTGGAGAGTGTTACCACTGGTGCAATGTGTTTTTGCTTATCTTCCTTGTCAATGGAGGCATGGAGGTTGGAGAGTGCCATCGCATGATCGCAGGAGGGGAACATGAGAAGGGCAATTAACCTTAGAGAGCTCAAATTTGGGGATGAGAACCGACTATCTAGTCAGCAGAGTTTACATCCAACGGCTAGAGGATGATATAGAGAGATTTGAGTTGGACGAGGATCTAGAGGGTATCAGGGAGTTGGGATGGCTTTTGGGGAGGAAGAGGTGAGGTGCAGAGAAAGGAGAGGGAAGAAAATCTCGATGTGGAGTGTGTGCGCTGCCAAATTTGACACTGTAAAGTATGAAGTAGAGTTAATATACATATAAAGTATAGTTAAAATCCATCGCATTAATCACAAAATAAATAAATTTCACATTAATCAGAAAAAAGAAAAAAACTACACCGTTGAGTGTTGTGGTACTGAATTATAAAATATCAGTATCAACTACATACAACAAAAAAAAAGAAATTTGGAATAAAAAAGAAAAAATATATTTTACACTCTGAACTACCACGCTTCGTCTATCTAACTCCCCGAACTATGAAACAAGGTATTCAAGTATGTAAAACCAAAAAAAGTGCAAATAACCACTTGGTTGTCCGTTGAATCGATTCGCCATGCGTCATCACATGTGGCATAACCACTCAATAGAGCAACAAGTCACCTCGGCGGTCCCACATGTCATGCTCTCTCTTCTCTCATATCTTCTTTTGTCTCTCTCTCTCTCTCTCTCTCTCTCTCTCTCTCTCCCCCCTCCACTGTTTCTCCTCTCAGATATATCACAATAAAGGCTAGCTAGATCCCATGGCGACGACACAGCCAGGGGACAAAGCCCCAACGGCGGGGCTACTGGCGGCATCCACAGCGACATCACGGCCTAGGATGGCCATCCATGGCGGCGGTGTGGCTAGGGCGAGGGCGGAGACGTGGGGACAGAGCGATGACGGCAACACGAGGTAGCGCTCATGGCAGCGATGAGGACGAGGGTGGAGCCGGTGACAATAGATTGCAATCGGGACATAGGGTTGGCACCACGGCGCGAGGTTTCTAGTGAGCAGGATGGTGTTGGGAGAGGGTGGGACCAACGACGCGTGGGAGCCGGCACGACACACTGCTGCCGGTGGTTGCTGCACCCAACCCTAGTGAATCTTATTCACCGCTGGCTGAAGGCGGGTGACAGGAGCAACTAGCTTGTGGAGGGTGACAGGGCAAAGAAGATTTACGGATCAAAGAGGGATGCGTGGGTCCGTCGATGTGCATCTCTTTGACCTGACTTTGATGCCATGTGTAATGCTATTGCGGCAATTGACCCAGGTGGACTGCTAGAGAGTGGTGAAACCATCCTCAAAAACGCCTCAGTGGGTTATTTGCACCTTTCTTCTAGTTTTGTGGGCTAGAATACCTGATTTCATAGCCTAAGGTGTTAGATAGATGAAGTGCGATAGTTCAGAGCATAAAATAGATTTTTTTAAAAAATAATAGAAACAAGAGTTCATGCCATATTAAAAAATAGTTTATATCATCTACAACAAAGCAATAATAGAAATTTGAAATACAAAATGCAAAAACTTTACCATACAAACGTCCGGCATGTGTTGGACGCATTTCTCCATGTGAGGAAAAGCATGTGTTTAAGATGCTACCTAATACTGTATGAGACTCACGCAACTGAGGCGAGGCCACTTTGGGGCTGTTTGATTGTCTTCTCAGTTGAGCCAGGCTGTATGAGCTAAGCTAAATTGGTTGGAGCCAGGCTGAGGTGACACAAATGGATGTTGTTTGGTTAGTTGTATTAGAATGTACAAACCGCATTGGGATGTTGCTTGATTGACTGCACTAAGAAGAGAATGGGATGGACAAATTCAAAAGATGAATGAAACATATTAAAAAATAAATTGTAGAAAATGAAAAAAAATTCAAATACGAAAATGAAAAATTCAAAAGGAAGTCTCATGAATAAATAAATTCAAAAAATGAAAAATTTAAATTTTTGAAATTTATATGGCAACTGTGGTCTAACTTTGTTCGAAAAAAATATCAAGAACATATAGGTGAAATCTGTTCGGTGTTTGGAGATACTAATCAAAAGATATAGCAAAAAAAGAATTGAAAAATGAGTATTGATGTGCTAACGTCATCGTCAGTAGCCTGCATGCGCGCATACGCCCATTTCTTGCATTCCTCCCCAGCCTGAATCCAACAGTGTTTTTGCACCATCTCATGCAAGCTCCAATAGTGAATATAGGCAAGCAAACACCGGTCAGTTGCACCATATGGGCCATGCATTCTGGGCAAATTCGCCCAAACAAAGAGCCCCTACGTCTTTCTTTACCTCTCATGCTAGATGTCTCTCATGTCCATCAACCCCTCTCTCTCCTCACAAACTTTAGCACTTTCCTAGCTTCATCTAAATGAGCTTGACAAAGGATGGAGCTAGCCACGCTAGGCGGCCATGGTGTAGGCTGTGTTTCTTTTGAGCTGAAAGATTATAATCTGAAAATGTTAGGATGTTTGGTAGAAAATTTAAAGGGCCGAAAAACTATGGAAAAAAATATTTTTGAGATCTTTGATCCAAATTGTACAAAGTTTCGAAAAAATAGCTACGAACTATTTTAAAATATAACCTATACAAAAATGACAAATTTTGAGCTGTAGCTTATAATCTGATTATAAGCTGAAAGAAACAGAGCCAATCAGCCTCGCTACCGACCACAGGGCCATCGCTAACATCTTCTCTCTCATGCTTCCTCTCTCTCATGGCTCCTTATTTCTCTCTCTATTCTTCATCTCTACTCTCTCATGCCTCCTCTCCTCTCTTATTCTCAGTATACCCCATCTATACTCTCATATGACAAGTTTAGTGGTTAGATCCGGCAAAAAAGAGGTGTGAGGTCGCTGAATATGGAGAAGAAAACGTCAAGGAGGAGGCCCATCCCCATTCCCGCATGGAACCTCAGCAATGTACATATGAAACCTTGGTTTTTATCGTAGAACCTTGTTTTTGTTTTCGTGGAACTTTTCTTGTTTGTATCGGGAGGTCCATCTTTTGTATGCAATCTCAGTGATGTACATGTGAAACTTGGTGTTCTGTTTGATGAAACTCTGGGTTTACTCGAGAGGAACTTCTTGTCTGTACGGGATAAACTTTTGAACAATAGTAAACATGGGGTTTCATTCAGCAGATAGCGAAGTTTCATTGGTTCTTTCATCGAGTGTCATTAGTACATTGTGCAAGTTTATTCATTACCTTTTTTAGATTTCATTAGTACTTAGCCAAGTTTCACCGCACTCTCAAGTTTCATCAGCACTGACCAAAGTATCATTAGTCCTTTTCCAAGTTTCATTGGTTCTTTTCCATGTTTCACCAATAGTTTTTTTTCAAGTTTCAGCGGTTATTTTTCCATGGTTCATCAAGGGTTGCCTATGCTGCACATGTACACTGCTAAGGTTGCACAATTACTTTTTAAGGTTATGCAGTTATGTTTTTCAAGATTACATGTGGATGCTATGGTAGCATCATGCATCCGATGGGAAGCTCCCATGGGATATCTAATTTGTGGCGTTGTGTAAAAGATAATAGAAATAAAAGTTCATGTTACATTAAAAAAAGATTTCTACAATAAAAAATAGAAATTATATAAATTTGGAATAGAAAATAGAAAGTCTATTAAACCAAAGTACAAATTTTTAATCTGTAAACGTGTGGGATACAACAATGCTCGCCCGTGGATACAGAGGCTCTGTACGTTTCAGCTTAACATAGCGTAACGTAGCGTTTCAGTAAAATTTAAGAGTCTTTAAAGAGAGGTTTAAATATTATAAAAAAATAATTAAAAATAGTTTTAGGATCTTTAAGAGGAATACTAAAAATCCGAGAAAATCATTACAAATTACTACATCAAATAGGCTATATAAAAAAGATAAATTTTACTGAAACGCTACGCTAACTATATTACACTAAGCTGAAATGTACTACAAGGCCAGAATTCTGCGGTGCTACGAATGTAATAATAATTAATAATAAAAAGCAGGCACGGTCATGGCCCCATCATGGATCTCTAATGGCGCCGATGACATCACCCAGAGAATCAGCCTCTAGGATTGCGCCCCCTGTACACAGGATAAGGCTCCACACGCCTCTTTGGAACACCAGCAGGAGCCTGCAGCTTGGTTCTGGCTCCGATAAACAAACGCCTGGGGTGCAGCAGGGCAGGCATCCCAGCATCAGTCAGTGCATCAGCAGCTTCGCCATTCGACCCCCCTCCTTCCTCGCAGCCTCTCTCGCAGCTCATATCAAATCCAGCAAGCCGCCTCCGGCCACCGGCGCTTGGCTTCTCGCCTTCTGGCAGAGCCGCCGCATTGAGCTGAGAGATGCCGTCCACGGAGGCGGAGTCCGGCGCCGCCGCCGCGGGGTACCGGCACGGGCCCCCCTGGGTGTTCAGGGGCAGGCAAGGCACCCGCCCGCCCGCTCCTTCCTCTCCCTCCCTCCCCCCTGCGTGCGTGCGTGTGCAGCGGCGGCGGCGGCGGCGCGGGTGATTGATTCGTTTCCCTCTTTGCGGCGGCGGCGACGGCGCCGGTGTTGTGTTTGTCCGCAGCGCATTGTACCAGCTGCATTTGGTGAAGGCGGCGACGGCGCGGGCGTTCGTGCCCAAGGAACTGCGGCTGGTGGAGGCCTTCGGCTACACGCTCGGCGGCATCTTCCTCGCGCGCTACGACGACAGCCCCGCCGGCAAGTTCGACGAGGTGATCTGAGCTCCGAACCGCGCCCGCGCGCATCTCTCATCTCTTCTCCCTCGATCTCCATCTCTGCTTCTTGCTGATTCCTGCAAGCTCTTCTTCTTCTCCCTCTGTTCTGCAGCTCGTGGTGATTGCCGGCATTGTGTGGAACCCACCGACATCTTGCGCGTGAGTTGCTCTTGTTTCTTCCATCTTTGGCCTAGTTTAATCTCTTTCAGTACAGTTGCTACTTCCTTGCCTGCTTCCTGGTGGTTAGAGACTTGGGGGACGTGAGTATAGAACAGGCATAAATCTGTCTGCGTAGGCCAACTTGTATTAGAAAACAAAAATCGGAACTTTGCCGATGCGGCAGGTTCACAAGACAAATGGATTAAAAAAAAACGCCAACTTGATTAGCTGATTGTACTTGAGCACAGGATTTTGAGTTCTACCCTTTTTGCCTCCGGGCTCCGGCCGTCCGGCCATTAACTATTCCATCGACGCGCTGTGCTTGTTCCCTATGGTGTGGCCAGGCCAGCTTGGTGTGCACTTGTGCTCAGCTGCTCTGCAGAGCTCACGTTTTACTCATGTCATGTGTTTTCCTTTCCTTTACTCAATGGGATGGAGTCGAATTTACACGTGTGGCAATCACTGAAGAAGCACAGTGGAACTGTATAGACTGAACAGTACTCCCTCCGTTCTAAAATGTAAGACGTGCATGTATTTTAAAAAGTCATTGTTTAGAACGTTTAACTAATAATTATGCTAGGAACATATATGTTCAATGTTATGTATGTGATATACTTAGATTCGTATTTGAAAGTACTTTTGATATGATGTTAATTTTATAGTTATTGATGATATAATATAAAAAATTAATGGTCAAAGTTATCTTACATTTTAGAAAGGAGGGAGTATTGATTTTGCGCATGTTTTTTTTTTTTGGTAACGAGAGCGAGCTGAGAAGCTAAATTTCCTAAGATGGCCTCTTTGGTACTGGACAGGATTATGATCCTCTTTGTATATTTGATCAAAATAGCTCATAGTTGTGTTCTATGTGGTTTGGTCTAAACCTGTTAACAGCTGGGCTGCCAGGGTGCTAGTAAACAGCGTCAAAGCCTGTCGGCATGGACGAAAGGTGCTACCAAAATTCCTTTCCGATATGTTTGCAGTTTCATGATAGTTCCAACTGCTACTCCTTTTTTCTGATTGAAGTCATTCTCATTCTTGTAGGAAGTAGGCCTCCCGAGCCATGTTGCTACATTCTCACAGGTACTTGAGAAACAAGACCTCCATGCTAGAAGTGTTAAGAGTACTTGTATGATTAGGTAGGATTTTTGACAAATGGTTTGTCTCTGTGAGATGGCTAACCGTATTTACATGAACTTTATTAACATGAGATAGACTGAAGCTGCCTCACTCAGAAATAAACCATTGATGAAACCAAATGGCTTCCTTAGCATGTTTGGAATGGGCTCGACCATCTCCAAGCAAGAGAATCGTCACGAGATCAAGATTTCTGAGACCAAGGGTGCATATACAAGGCATTTGTGCAATATCAGTATGCCGCTTACTGGTAATATGAAATATCTTATTCTCTTAATGCATTGATTGTCTATGACTATTTTACTGAATAGTTTTTAGGATGAAATTGCATTACTCTTTACAGTTTAAGTTTCCCTAGGTAAGTTAATACTCTGAACTTTGGAAGGCCTGTTTTTTCATATCATAAGTAAGATATTTAGGCTCAATAGAAGATATATTGTCATCGCAATATGCAATGTTGACTATTGAACTGGTGCTTAAGTTTCATACCTTTGGAGCTGAAACGAACCTATTTTACTTTAGGTTAAAAAAAAACCTATTTTACTTAGCCTAATTCATACTTCAATCTATCAAATGTTTGTCTTCATCAGTGGGGACCAATGAATGATGTGGACATCCAAAATATCTTCAGAATGACAACGTCCAAACCTTACCATTTTATCTGAAAATGGAACTTCTTAAGCTTCGTTATTGATTGCAATGCTTTATTTCACTTTCTAATCATGCAAAAGTGGCACCAGGATCACATAAGCGTAAGTGGATGGGCCCAGCCATCAGGATGTCACTCCCAAGCTTCAGGTTAGATAAAACAAGTGGAGGACCACCATGCTTTCCAAAAGAAAACTGACATGTGGCAGACAAAACAAACAACATGAAATTAGATGCTGAAGCAGCCATGCACGTTTTTCTTTTGAAAAATCAGAAAAAATTGCTCCTCAAGGATATACATTATTGAATTTCAGTGGCGCATAACTTGCACATGACTTACTTGCATTGTGAATTTCAGTGGCCAAACACAAGACTATCCTGATCTTCTCAAGTACACTTGTCAATTAGAATGCAGGTAATGATATAGCTAGAAAAAGAATCCCTTCTAGACACACATCGCTATTATATTGATACTCCATCCACATGAAACATTAATTTTCAGGCCCATTGTTTCATTATCATAACGAAGGTGCCCGCTCATCTGGGAGGCCAGATTTGTGTCAATCTTTAAATCTGACATAGATTATTATTTCTATTATTTTTTATTCCATGTTTATGCACTTTTGTTATTTTAGTCGTACGAACCCTTTCTTTTAATGTTACATGGACTCTTAATTCTATTTTTTATTCTGAATTTCCACTATTTTTTGTTAGTAGCTGATATTAACTCTTTTTAAATCTAGCATCGACTCTTAATTTATTTCTATTATTTTCATTCTGAATTTCTATTTTTATTTTTGTTTTAGTTGATACAATTTTTTTTAATCTAAACCATTATAATCTGATCTCACTGCAATCGATAGTGTAGACCTTTCTTTTTATCTCCAATTAACGTGAGAATTTCTCTTTTTTTTATTAATGAGGGATTTTTTAGGATTTAGGATTACCTTGGTGGCTCAGTTTTATCCTTCTTTATATGTTATATATAGTAGATACTCTATGTACAAATGATCTTCTGAATATTCTCATCTCGTTATAAACGACTAGAGCAAATATGTCACTCCTATCCTTGTCTTCACCTTCTAATAACCTCCCTAATCAAGCCTTGTCTCGTGCAGGGTGCGTCCAGTAAGGCCTGCTCGGATATGGAGCCCAAGAACTGCAGAATCACAAGAGGGTTCTGATGGGAAGATGGGCATAAAAGTACCCGGCGTATTATTAGCTGAACCGGATGCGCAAAACCAAAGCATTTTGGTCTTGCTATCTAGGCCCATCTTGGCTCTGGAGTTCAGCTCCCTGTGGATGCACGTCGATGCTCCGAAGGTCGTGGCTCCACGCTCTAAGAAGGATGCCAGATACGCGAGCACCTGAATCTGTTGGGAGCCACACATGGCTGAATCACCGGGAGTTTTGGCCACGCTTAACCCGGCTGCCTGATGAGTTCGTGCATAGTTTCTGTTTGCTGTTTATCTTTCACTCTTCATCGCCAGTTATTTCATTGTTTGTTGAGGATGCAAGACAAATTAAGTTGGATGGGCAATGCTTGACCCGGCTGCTTGATGAGTACTCGTTATTTATCCTCAACTCTTCGTTGCCGCTTCTTTTATTGTTTGTTGAGGATGCAAGACAAATTATGTTGGATGTGCAAACTACTTACTGAAATTAAAGTTGGAGATAATTTGATTTCTATTACAAAAAAGATATTCTAAGAACATCCCAACAGCCTCTCAATCCCATCCCCTTAATAAAATAGTATTTTTTAGGGGGTGGGATAGAGGGGCTGTTGGAGGCTGCACCATATCTATGCATATAAAATAAATTACAACAAAAATTGATTTCATATGAAAATCAATATGGGTCCAAATTATAAGAATGTAGAATTATAACCTAAATGTGTAATTCATTTTATGACTAATAAAGCAGTGGCAAAAGGAAGTCACAACATTTCCCTAAAATTTTATAGCATCCCCCACGTTAATAAAGAGCAAAAGAGGAAAAATCTACCCCTTCAATTGTAATAGGTTATTATGAACAATTTAGATATATTCAGTGATTGAAATTTTCTAAATAAATAATAATTAATAAATTTGATCGAAGGGAATAAATATAACGCTTAAAAATGTAGTTTGGTTACATATCAAGTTTATTTAGACAGTAACCCTATCATAAGGTTTCAAATTGGAATCAATCTCTATACCATTTTTTTTTGCTATATATTAAAGACAACATATCTAGAGCAAATATTTATTAGGTGCTAAAATGCTAGCAACATATCTAGGCCATTGGATCTATGAGGAGTTACTCAGATCTGAAAAGGTAGAACCTGTCGGGGATAAAATCACGGCCCATTGCCATGGCCCACTCCCTGACGGCCCAATCGAATAGCCTGCCAGGGCCCAGCTCCCTGGAAGGTTCTATCTGGCCCATATGCATCCTGCCGAACAGCTTCAGGTCCGGATGGCACGCCAAGCGTCGGACGTCCGACGCCTGGCGCTCGCCATTAAAGTTGGAGATATTTTGATTTCTATTGGAAAAAGATATTCTAAGAGCATCCCCAACAGCCCCTCTATCCCACCCCCTTAACAAAATAGTGTTTTTTAGGGGGTGGGATAGAGGGGCTGTTGGAGATGCTCTAACTGCACCATATCTATGCATATAAAATAAATTAGAGCAAAAATTGATTTCATATGAAAATCATACACGTCAATTAATATGGGTCCAAATTATAAGAATGTAGAATTCTAACCTAAATGTGTAATCCATTTTATGACTAATAAAGCAGTGGCAAAAGGAAGCCACAACATTTCCCTAAAATTCTATAACATCCCCACGTTAATAAAGAGCAAAAGAGGAAAAATCTACACCTTCAATTGTAATGGGTTTATTATGAACAATTTAGATATATTCAGTATTTGAAATTTTCTAAATAAATAATAATTAATGAATTCAGACAACGAAGTAGGCGAGGAGGCCACGGCCCAAGTCGCGAAACCCCCTCCTTGATAAGACCAACTACGCCATCCATAGGCGTGGACTGCCCCTGAAAAACTCTTCTATTGCGCTCCTTCCAGATCTCCCAGGCGGCGTGGATGATCAGGCCGTTGAGAGTCTTGAAAGCGTTCCGAGGTGTCCCTTCAAGGTGAGCTATCCACCAATTGCAGAAGGTGGAGGGCCCTGGAGGGTAGGGCCCATGAGGGAGGATCGCATGCCAAATGGCCGAAGCGAAGTTACAAGAGCCTCAGAGGTGGTCGATCGATTCCAAGGGCCCATTGCAGAAGGTACAAGCTGTGTGGTGAGGCCACCCCTTCTTAGCAAGCAGGTCAGCCGTATTTACGCGATGATGACTAAGGGTCTAGGCGAAGAATTTTCATTTGTTGGGGGCTCGGGGGGACCAAATGGCGGATGCAAGGGTGTGTCCCGTGTGGCCTAGAAATTGTAAGGAGTAAGCTGACTTGGTGGAGTAACAACTGTCGGCGGAGAAGCACCATCGTATGATGTCTGGGGTGTTAGAAAGGGTGGTCTGCCTGATTTTGCTCCAAAGCAGGATGCACTCTCGGAAAAGCACGTCGGACGTAAGGGGGCCGGAATGGTGAATCCACTGGTGAGAGGATAAAAGTTGTGCCACTAAGTCCTTGCGATGCTTGGCTTGATGGAAGAGATTGGGAGCTATATGGGCGGGGGCGGCACCCGAGACCCAGCGGTCGCACCAGAAGGATGTATTCGCACGATTGCCAATTGTGGTCTTTGTGGCTGCCCTGAAGAGGGCAATCTCCGACGCTATCATTTGCAAGTCAGAACCGATCCAGGGTTTGGAGGGGTCAGTATGGCTTAACCAAAGCCAACGCAAACGAAGGGCTTGGTTGAAAAGGTCCAAGTCGAGGACCCCCCCCCCCCCCCCCCGCAATCGGACGGCAAACCGTTTTTCAGTTGACGAGGGCATGTCCGGTAGCGGGACCTTCATCACCTTTCCAGAGGAAGGAGCGTCAGATTTTGTCAATCTCCCCGGTGACCCACCTAGGAAGGTGAAACACCATGGCGAAGTATGTTGGAAGAGCTGAAAGGACCGCCTTGACTAAGGTCAACCGGCCCGCTTTAGAGAGAAGACGGCCCTTCCACCAAAGACCTGGAGAAGTTCGATGGTCGCAGATTCCCTCCCCCCCTCCTCTACCTCCCCCCTCTCCCCCTTCCCCCGTGTCCATCTTGCCGCCCTGTAATTTTGTACAGTTCTTCTCTTAATGAAATGAATTTGATCGAAGGGAATAAATATAACGCTTAAAAAAGTTAAGAGTTTGGTTACATATCAAGTTTATTTGGACAGTAACCCTATCATAAGGTTTCAAATTGGAATCAATCTCTATGCCATTTGCTATATATTAAAGGCAACATATGCCTTAAAAAGCATGTCCCTTTATTGTAAGTTTGTAACTCGTTGTCGACAATTCGACTTTGGATCAAAGATGTCTATGACTCGCAATTGTTATACCAAATGCAATACCTTAACCTGTTGTGATGTGAGGTTTATGCGTATTATGTGGATTCGTTATGATATAATAGTACCACCCTACAGTGAGGCATATAATTCTAGATGGATCCAAACATATCACTCATGTTACCCCTTTTAGTCAAAGTTAGCCCCAAAGCCCAAGAGTATTGTTATGCTTGCATGGTGAGTCTCTTAAGATGGCTAGACTAAAAAAAATTGGGCCGGAGCGTTGCACATGGTAACATGGCATCAACCGTAACAGGTATGATTACTTGAAACCTAATAAATTTATAGGCACACAAGTACGCGGGCCCATGCTAGTTCATCGTTAAACCTTGTAAAATCAGAACAAGAGAAAAGATGCAATTGACATGAAAGTCTTTTTACCTCTCTAATGCTTTGTAAGAAAAGATGGACATGCTGAAGACAACTAGTGCAATGCGAAGTAACAAAGGAAAAAGGATGTGATTAGATTAACAGAAGTCACATCACTTATGGTCATTGCCATGATTACACCGATAAACAGTACATTACACCAATATTCAATCCTAAACAGTCGACATTGTTCACAGTATCACAAATACATCATCGGCACACACGCATGGGAAACCCTGCAGCTACTCCTGAATCAGATTTTGTCAGTTCTAAACTTCTAACTTACCAAGTACCAACAAATTAACCATAAATTAACCATGCATGCTACGCTATCAGATCAGTCATCAAAGAACGACAAGAAGCTGTCGATCTCATCAAAATCAGTAATTGAGGCCAGGCTGGCCAGCTCCGGCTCCATGAATGACAGAGGGAGAGGAGGCATCGTAGCCAAGGTGATGTCCATCTTGCCGCCGGTTGGATCATTGGGTGGCATTGGCAACAGCAGCGGCGCCATCTCCAGCTTCTGCTCATTCATCGCTGGCCCGCTGATTGGATCCGCTCCGGTCGGCTCATCGCTCGCCACCGCATTGCCACCGGCGGCGACCGGCGGCGGCGGCTGCTCCTGCACTTGCACCGGCGAAGAGCCGGCCAAGACGGGCTTGTCCGCGCCGTCATGGCTCGGTGATCCCGTCGTCATGCTCTCCTCGCTGAAGACAATCAGCGCAAACTCCGGCGTCGCGGTGTCCGATGACGTGCTGGCGGCCGGGAGGGGGCGGCGCTTGCGGCGGGCGGAGGCGCCGCCTCTTGCCACCGGGAGCCTCTTCTTGAGCGTGCTGTTCCAGTAGTTCTTGATGGCGAGGTCCGTTCTCCCCGGGAGCTGCGCAGCAATGATGGACCAGCTGCTTGATCGCCATATCAATTGAAGTTTTGCAGCATGTCAGTGATGTAAAAAGAAAGAAACTATGTGCCTGAATTAGTAGATGCTTAAGTTACAGTGCATTTGATCTGACAGAAATATTAGTTAATGAAGCAGCAGTTTAATCAGGTGGAAATTGTTTTGTTTCTAGTATTTTTAGATAACGGAACAAAGTTCCAACCTCTATATATGTACGGTCGATACAAACATCAACATACGAATTGTTGTTCTCAACAAAGAAGGAAGTTTGCTTTAGGTTCTAGAGTTAGTTCAACCTTGCAGGACCAAATCAACAAGCACATCATCATCAATCAAGCAATGTTCAGCTCTGATTTAAATCTAACTTCCGACGAACAGCATTGGGATCGAATCTAGTCCTGTCGTTGATTGATCAAAAGCAAAAGAAACTGGCATATGTTCAGCACAACCTAGCTTGTCAATGGCAGTAGACATGGCATCATGTGAGGCTGGCTTACCAGCTTCCCCTCTTGCTGTACATCTCGCAGATGACCCTCTCTTCGGCCGGCGTGAAGTTGCCGTGCTTCAGCCCAGGACGGAGATAGTTCAGCCACCGCGAGCGGCAACTCCGGCCGCACCTTTCCAGCCCTACGATCCACCAAGAAACAAGTCTCAGGTCTCAACTCCTAGCAGACACACTGCTTGCTAAAATACTCGATGACTTCCCAAATATTTGCTCGATCAAACAGTGGGAGCTGAATCCTACAAAACAAAACTATGTACTTAAGCCAAGTAACTGCACATACTTCCGATTTTTGCAGTTGATAACAATGCTTGGGAAGTGAAAGGACGCTACATCTAGTGGCACCTATGTCAATCTAAGCAGAAGGATAAGCAATATAGAGAACTACTCTCATGGAAATAACATAGATCATCTGCATGCCAAACATACAATGACATCATGTAAGTGACCAATTTGCTTTTATTTTTAAATAGAAGTATGATAAGAAATCAAATTAGTCCAATATCAAAATTTCAAAACGGTGTATATTCATGACGAAAGGTGTAAAACACAAACCTAAAGTGTTGGACAATGCCTGCCAACTACAGCCAATGCCATGCTTCTTGATGTGGTTTTTGATCAAGCTGTCCTCTTCCTTGGACCACTTTCCCTTCTTCATGTTCCCCATTAGCACTAAACTATTTTTCTTTATTGGACAAGAGCTTGTCTCCAACAAGGGCTCAATAGTTCAAATGGGAGACTCGAAGTCCTCAACTTATAAATAATAGTGCTTCTATGGAGAAATAAGTAACGCGTGCTATGATTCATTTATCTATTTTACTACATGGTAATATCTCTACTTTTTGTCGTTTTATTGGCTTGTCTTATATTGGAACCAACGATTCTTATTCTCATAGACGGAGGAAAAAATGAAATGAAATAGAAGAACAGGAAAAAAGAAACATATTGACAGACGATTCCTCCGTGATATGACTGCATAGGTAAAAGGGTAAAAAAGAAATATGAAAATGGAATCAGTCACAAGAAAATGCATGGTATTGTTGTGTTCAGCTACGGAGTGAGGGTGACAAAAAAAATACTTGCCACGTTTAGATTTTCATTAGCTCAGTTTTTAATTTATTTTTTTGAGGGCAAAGGACAGGAGATTTACCATTTCATTTAAAAATGAAAAAGAAAGCAACGTACAAAAGAAAAAATGGGGCAAGAGAGGGGGGACGGAGAGAGTGCCCCGACCAAGCAAGGGCCTCAACAAACACACCAATACACAACACTAGTATCACAACCACCCCATGCTAGGTGTGCAAGTAAACGCCAACTGTCATAGCCACAAGGGATGCATGGCCAAAATGCCAACAAAACCTGACGAAAATAGCTGCCACCACCAGATGGGACACATAGCGTAGGTGCTCGATCGACGAGACAACCATCACCATCGTGCAGGATGCCTTGTTGCTGCGCAGGATGCTCGGTCGAGTCATGAACCAACACCCTCCAAGGCAACCGTCCAAGCAATGTCGACGCGGCTTCAACCTCAGCACAACAGAGGACCACTACAACGCATTCAACAAGAAAGTGATGATGAGATACCCATCGTCTCGCGCCCACTTTAGGGTTGTCACCTAGGACGAGGAAGGGGGCGCCTGGTAAAATGCCACAAGGGTGGGAACAAAACCACAATGGCGCCGCCACATCCAGCCCAAAGGGCAGGGCTTCCACCCGACACACCACCACGTCAAGTTCGAGGTAAAGAGGGGTCACAAGAAGGAACAACTTTGTGGCACAATGCCGTCAGAGAACCTCCGAAGAAGGCCACCCGACTGTTGTCCACCTCACCTACCCGAAGCCACAGAGCTCCCACAAGGGGAGGGAGGAGAAAAGTGGAGGCCGACACAGAGGGGGCGACAGTTAAGCAGTAAACCCAAAGGAGCTAAGGGACATGGGCGACACCACTAAGTAGGAGACTTCTTGGCAAAGTTAGCCAACTTTCGCTGAATCTGGGCACCTCCTCCGAATCCGGCCACCTACCGCCAGGAACCACTGAGCCTGCTATCTTGTCACCTTTGCCGCCACCTAGTAGCAGGGGGGACGTCCCGCAGATCACAACACCACCGACTGTTGAGGACCTTCACAGCAACGCTGAGCGCCACCACTGAACCCACGCCCCGAAGCCCGCAAACGAGACGAGCCACCAATGCTAGGGAATTACCACCCATGCGCAAGCTAGAATGCCATGTGGCTAGCCATGTCAACGGATGTCTACCTGAGCAGCATACAGAAGGGGAAAGGAGGGGAAGAAGAAGAAAGGGGAGGGGGGAGGCGGGCGCCGCCTTGCTCCTCTGCCCTGGTGGAGTCGACTTTGGCAGCTGCGTCTTGCGTC
>SPJY01002375.1:1205555-1237875 GCA_005191435.1 Raddia distichophylla
AAAAAAAATATGCTGTGTAGGGTTAGGGTGGGGGCCACTCTCGTGGGTATTCAAGGGGGAGACTTATGATAAAGTCGAAAAATTGTTTTTACATTATAAAAAAGCTTCTTGCTGATATGGTAAATTTACCTCTCTGATTAAGCTCTCATTTGGAATATCTTAACTTGTAATGTTGTATACAGAGCTTTTTTCTTTAAAAAATGATGGCAAGGTTTAATATCAGTGCGGTACCACAAGAGTCGTCCATAGTCCATAGAGATAATAAAGTTCACGAAGCTTGCAATAAAACCAAACGATCCATTTGGAAACGTTTGGATAATTCTCATTGACAGCTTATGGCAATCAACATTAATTCAGTTGTCATCAGCACAATTGCACACGGGGAAGATCGTTCTGAGAGACGTGTGAACCTTGACAGAGCTGCTTGTTAAAGTTCAATACAAAACAGTATACTCTTCGTTTGCTATATAGTACAAGCTATATTCAAGTTCATCTTTATCTTCTCTGCTATCAAACACGGGGTGTGGACGCGACCTGTGCAGCTACAACAGCGACGGCAGAGGACCTCCTTCTTGGCGTCGTGCTGTTGTGTGGCACTGGTTGGTCGCTTCTTCTGATCAGTTTCTTCTCCATGTTGCTTGCTGCTCGCTTCCACCTGCTACTAATGATCCATGGCGCCCGCGGCCCAGCACAATTCTCCCCAACAAGCCAACGGCCATGGCATTGCTGGCGTCCACCACCCCGGCGTCCGACCGCGCCGCCCTCGTGAAGGCCTTCGACGAGACCCGCACCGGCGTCCGCGGCCTCGTCGAGTCCGGCGTCTCCGCCGTCCCCGAGCTTTTCCGCCACCCTGACCCCTACGCCTCCCTCCCGCTCGCTCCCGCGCGCCTTTCCATCCCCGTCGTCGATCTTTCCCTCCCCGCGCCGCTCGCCGCGGAGGCGGCGGCGGCGGCTGCCCGAGACTGGGGCTTCTTCCACCTCGTCAACTACCACGCCCTCGTCCCCTCCGACCACCCCGCGCGGGCGCTCGCCGCCGTGCGCGCCTTCCACGAGCTCCCCGCCCACGAGCGCGCCGCCCACTACCGCCGCTCCGTGGACGGCGGCGTGAACTACTCCTCCAACGTCGACCTGTACAACTCCCGCGCCGCGAGCTGGCGCGACACCATCCAGGTCCAGCTCGGCCCGACGCCGCCGGACACGGCGCTCATCCCGCCGGTGTGCCGCGCGGAGATCCTCGAGTGGGGTGCGCACGCCGCCGCCGTCGCCGGCGCCGTGATGGCGCTGCTCTCCGAGGGGCTCGGGCTCCGGGCGGCGGCGCTGGAGGGGGCGTCCTGCCTGGAGGGGAAGGCGATGGTGTGCCACTACTACCCGGCGTGCCCCGAGCCGGAGCGCACCATGGGCATCGTCCCGCACACCGACCCCGGCGTGCTCACCGTGCTCGCGCAGGACGGCATCGGTGGACTGCAGGTGAAGCACACCGACGAGGACGGGGAGAGCTACTGGGTGGACGCCAAGCCTGTGCCCGGTGCCCTTGTGATCAACGTTGGGGATCTCTTGCAGGTAAAAATGCTTTGTTGATTGAATTCATTTCTAAATACCGTATGCACGGTCCAGTTCAAGTCATATCTTTTTCTGAACTACTATTATAATCAGCTAATGTTTTCGTGCTTCCAGACTTACTTTAATTTACCTCCAGGGTGAGATTCACATCTGGTCATTAAACTTAGAGGCTCTCCTCATAATACTAGCCGGAGTATGATTTTAGTTTAGTTTTGGTTGTAGTTCAAAAAAATCGATGACTTATAGAAACTAGAAACATATATGAAAAGGCTGAACAAATTATTCAAAAATATTTTTGAGTTGTTTGAGAAAACTCTACAAAGTTTTTAAAAATTATTTCAAATTTATTATATGTAAAAAATAAAAGTTTTAGATATAGTCAAAACTAAATTAAAACAGATGTATTAACGAGTGCCAATATCGGCCAAAAGGCATTGATTTTTTATTAGCCTATTCAACCTTATTCTCGACAGAATCGGTAGCCCTTACTTTAGTGTATATAGATAGCATAACATAAGATGTGCGATAAATAAAATGTATGATAATTAGGAGATATGGTATTCGTCCGTGGAGTCCCTCCTCTTTTGGGCCATAACTTTTTCCCTCTTTTCTCCTTACTTTTCTTTCTGTGCTGTTTACCCTTTGTGCCTTTAATTTACGCCAGCTTTTCACTCGATTTGTTTTTATATAGATATATTGTCTCTAATCATGATTCGTAAGATGTACAGTTGGTTCCACTGGCCATAACATTATTTTTTTAAGTGGACAGTGCACAGCTTTAGCTTTGTGGAGCAGTTTCCCTACGCCACCGTATTTGACTAATTCTTCTGCCCTATTCTTTTTATCAGATAATGTCAAATGATAAGTACAAGAGTGTGGAACACCGGGTTGTAATGAATTCACGCGAGGAAGCCAGGGTTTCAATCGGCATCTTTTTCAATCCTGGGAAGAGAGGGGACTCAGTTTTTTATGGGCCATTGCCAGAGCTGGTTTCATCAGAAAACCCACCAAAGTACAAGAATTTTACAATGGCTGAGTTTCTGGGGACATTCTTCAAACGAGACCTTGCGAGCAAAGCTCTTATCAAACACTTCAAACTGTAAGATTACTAGTTGCATTTGCGCGCCCACGGCGCGCCATGGGTGGTTTTCTTATATTTTGAAAATGTTGCATTTACCCAGTCGAGCATCAGTGTAACCGTACCAAAATCATTGTCGTTGTATTGAATACTCTGTCAGCGATAACATACAACAATATTACTATACACTTTAAGACTGAAGGATGCCCTGTTGAGGCCTCTGGTATTACTACCAATATATTTGGACAGAAACATAGACATAAGCACGCATGGTGTACACAGGACGAATTTTAACCCCAATGACACAGTGGCGGTGACGGTTGAAGAGGACGAAGACAACGGCGACAATAAGCTGAAATCGACTAAGACTTTGCGAAATTTTGAAACGCTCGAGGATTAGCAAATTAAAAAGCATAAACATGTTGTTAAGAGGTTGGTTGATGCCATGAACGCAATGCAATGCAGGGAGTGTTGACAATGCCAAACATCGCTCCCGCGTAAAACCAGGTCACCAAGTCAACCCGACTTTCGCTCCCTAGTCGCTCCACCAACAAGCCGAGCCAAGGCATGGCTTCCTCCATCCCGGCGTCCGACCGCGCCGCCCTGGTCAAGGCCTTCGACGAGTCCCGCACCGGCGTCCGCGGCCTCGTCGACTCCGGCGTCTCCGCCGTCCCCGAGTTCTTCCTCCACCCTGACCCCTACGCCTCCAACCCGCTCGCTCCCCCCACCTCTCCATCCCCGTCGTCGATCTCTCCCTCCCCGCGCCGCTCGCCGCCGCGGCCACCGCCCGAGAATGGGGCTTCTTCCAGCTCGTCAACCACCACGCTCTCGTCCCCGACGACTACCCCGCGCGGGTCCTCGCCGCTGTGCGCGCCTTCCACGAGCTCCCGGGCCCCGAGCGCGCCGCCCACTACGGCCGCGCCATGAAGGGCGGGGTGAGCTACTCGTCCAACGTCGATCTGTACCGCTCCGCCGCCGCGAGCTGGCGCGACACCATCCAGGTCGCGCTCGGGCCCACGGGGCCCGACACGGCGCTCCTCCCGCCGGTTTGCCGGGCCGAGATCCTTGACTGGGACGCGCACGCCACCGCCGTTGCCCGCGCCGTGATGGCGCTTCTCTCCGAGGGGCTCGGGCTCAGTGCCGCGGCGCTGGAGGAGGCCTCCTGCCTGGAGGGGAAGGTGATGGTCTGCCACTACTACCCGAGTACCCGGTCTGCCCTGAGCCCGAGCGCACCATGGGCATCGTGCCGCACACCGACCCCGGCGTCCTGACTGTCCTTGCGCAGGACAGTATCGGTGGCCTGCAGGTGAAGCACACCGATGAGGATGGGAAGAGCTACTGGGTGGATGCCAAGCCTGTGCCCGGCGCCCTCGTGATCAATGTTGGGGACCTATTGCAGGTAAAATGTGCTCGTCTGCTACGATCTAATTCAGTCATATCTTAATTATCTATAACCCCACGCTTCCAATACAGTTTAATCCACCGTGATTACGAACTCTAGATGTCTTTGAAACACTTTAACGAGTGAAAGCTTTAGCCTGTGAGCTCTCGATTATCTAGAACTTAAGATGCCAGTACATACTTATTTTCTTGATGTGAGCAAGAAAGATAATTAAAATTTGATTTGACAGTAATTCTTGTGTAGGTAACTCCATGTGTGGCATAACCTGTTAGTGCATAATGTCCATAGATGTTGGACCGACCAGAGTTTGTGTCATGCTTGTGTTGATGATTTTAATTGTCGATCTTGCAAAGTGAATGAGGGAAGGCTACAATCTAGACTATACAAAGAAATACTAACTGACTTTATTGCCCAGAATGTGTTATGACCTAGTTTTTAATAATCACAAGAAAGGTGATCATTATCAATCAAACGAGAGATCAGAGTCAGATGAAAATAAAATGAAAAATGAGATTAGATGTTTGTATTACTTCCCGGCTTGTCCTTTTATGGTGCTGAAGGGGTGATAGTAGTCCTTCATGAAGAGGCAGTTCCATGAACTGGTGCAGATGGAGGCGGTTTTTGTCAGTGGATCATTCTTTAGACATCCTCATGAGCCATGAGGTAATTGCCAGACTATATTTTGTCAGTTAGGTGCTAAAGGAAGTATATAACTGTCAGAGATAATTACACACATTTCTTCCATCTACCTACACATACTGTTGTCAGCCAACCAGGTGATTGGTCCACACATATTAGTATTGAGCCCTTAGATATGTCAGTAATTAATATCCAGTCTGAAGAAAGCTCAGATCCTTCCAAGTTCCAACTGAGGGGTATTCTCAGAATTGCTGACTGTACTTCGTTTCAACAGCTACTGTAGACAGTGGGCCAGGGGCAATTTAGTGGTGACAAACCGAGATCTGGGGAAAATGAAAGGCAGCATAGTGGAATAAGGGAGAGGTAGCTAGGATGTCTCTTCTGGCAGTCCTTAATGAGTTTATTGTCATCCTAATAGCTGTTGAATAAATCCCTGACAGGTGTCTGATGAAATGTTAATAACAAAGCCATGCTGCCCATGCATAAACATGGTGCATTCTCTAGTTTGAAGTTTGAACTCATGGCCAGCTAGAGCTGCTTGACATTTTTGAAACTGCACAATCAAAGTGCCAGCACAATATGCAAAGTCCCACACAGCTATGTCATCAAAGGAGCAAGAGATGAACCAGGACACAGCACCACACATGTAGGCAGGAAAAAAATGAGAAGCATTTTTCCGAGGCTAGAACACTGAACAACTCTTCTCTGAAAAAAATAATTGACTATTTACAAGTTGCAACTGCCCACTTCTTTCCAAAACTAGAAATTGAAATTTAATTTTGCAGCTGAACAAAATTCAATTCCACACTGCAATTGAGTTGGATATGCAGTTGTTGCCAGGAATCTATTATAAGTAGACAATAGATAATGGAAATACGAGAAATAAAAGTAGGTTTTGGATAAAACATGTAGTGCTGAATAGAAGCTGCCGCTGAAGATAATTGCTTTGTGGATTGCATTCTTCTTGTCCATATCTTGGCTTAGTTAGCTATCAATATTTATTCTTGTGTAAACTAGTGGAGTGGCTCGTGCAATTTGTGCTGCTAGATTTATTGTATTATGATATTCTTTAGATTTTATTTTTGTACATATTTTTTGTTATCCTTTCTAAACCGTGTGTTGACACCCAAATTTGGCAGGAAAATTGAATATTGCGAAGTGGCTAATTTCATCGGAATTACTGGGCCGAATCAGAAAATGGGTTTCATCGACAAAAGAAAGGAGTATATTGGAAATGCCGATGGTTACAAGATTCCGGAAGAATTCCGCGTTGATCAGAAGATATCTTTCACGACGCGGTAAAATAGGTTGTATCGGTTTCGGTTTTGTAATAGTATAAATAGGCTCCTAGGTCTCGTGAGAAAATATACGACATACTCTAAACACAAATACACTTTTGAATCCGACCGACTTCGTCGAATGGCTTCAACTCACAGGTAGAGCTATCTCGATGAGATAATCGATTCTCTTCTTATAACCCGTGTGCATGGCTGTATCATCTTGATCTCATGTATACAAAACATGTTAAACTGTCTCGGGTTTTACCGATCTTTAATGTGTTCTTGCATGTTACACTGTCTCGTTAAATCGATCTATAATATGTGTTTATCATGCAATATCGATTGGTGATTATTCTATATGTTTTTTCTGAATCCGATATATGCAACTGTCTCGTTTAATCGATCTTGCGTATGCCTGTTTAGGGATCTTGCATGTGTATTTATTTACCGATTAGTGTTGCACTTACCCATATTAGTTCTAAACCTTTAAATCGGTTTATCGGCTTACATCTAGATCTAGATCTGAATACTGTCTTGGCTTGACCAATCTATTCAATCTATTTCTTGATTTAATCTAATAAATTGATCTGATGAAGATTTATTGCTAATTTTACTTATAAAATACCAAAAAGAGACAAAGAGATTTATATTTAACTGCTTATTTACATGTACTGCTATATCAGGCATTAAGCCGATAGAATCTCAATCGGATTCTCTAAAGCCGATTGAGAAAAACCTGATCTGGCTGTTTCCTAAAAGCCGATTAGGGCCGTCACTGATAATTTACACATTGTCAATTTACAGGTCAAATTGACTGGCACGCTTGGTTCTTGGTTGCGACGCAAGCCCAGACTTGACGCTTCCGCACGTGTGTTTGTGAAGATCTCACTTTTCGTGTCAACACCGTGTCCTATATCTTTTCTGATGTGAAAATAATTCAAAATATGTTATGAATTCATGATTGGATTATATCGTATTAAGTTTCTCTTTTAACTTTTCAATTACCAGGAACATGATATTTCACCTTGAAAGTTGCAAACTTTGTATGAAGCTCAGATTAGGTTAATGTCAAAAGCAGTCTCAGGATCACATCTATATACTGTAATTTCAATACATACTAATATCTATCTCCAAAATTATCACATGGACTCACTGCTGGAAAGTGAATTTACCTCCTTGGGCTTCGTTGTAATCCCATAGGATATTTTTCAACAATGACAATAGATCAAGGCGAGCTAGCAATCCAAGTGAACACACCTTGCCATACATATGTTGCTATTTTTCCTTTTCTTTTAATTCTAAAATTATAAAACAACTTATGCCTAGTGCTAACATAATAACCAATGGTCACTACAGTTCAGCTTTAGTTAGGGCCTGTAAGCTTTCGAGAATTTGTATCATATGAAGACTATTTTTAGCCCCTCAACTTTGGTCATCAACGCTTTTTGTCCTTAAATATAAAATCGAGTAAACATAGTCCTTCAGCTTGACGGTTTATATGGAAGCATCTTTTCTGTTAGTTAGACAACTAAGGCTGTATTTATGTAGCTGAAAGTATTTTTCCAAGTACACAGCTTTAAGCTTTTCAAAGCAGTTTCACAATGTCATCGCCATATTTAACTTGTTTTGCTACCCTATTCTTTTATCAGATAATATCAAATGATAAGTACAGGAGTGTGGAACACCGTGTGGTAATTAATTCTCGTGAAGAAGCCAGGGTTTCGGTCGCCATCTTTTTCAATCCGGGGAAGAGAGGGGAGACAGTTTTTTATGGACCATTGCCAGATCTGATTTCCTCAGAAAACCCACCAAAGTACATAAATTTTATCATGTCTGAGTTTTTGGGTACATTCTTTAAACGTGATCTTGCGAGCAAAGCTCTTATCGAACACTTCAAATTGTAAGAGTTTGAATATTGCAAAAAGAGTAGAAACTTATGTACATGTAAACATGTCAGTGTCAATGCTGCTCAATGACAATGCAAGGCAATAATACATAACCTTCATGATTCCCTTATTTTGTTGGTTTTACATTAACAATGAATTTTAGATTGTTTTGATCTTGCCATGATCATATTCTTGAATTTTCAATTGGTCATGTTATGGAGCACAGTTCAGCCTGAAGGCCAGTTAGTCTTCCTACATTTTTTCCCCCTGATCAGCCTGATTACTTAACTCAATAATTTGTTGTTTCTTCCTGAGTCCTCGAATGATTTTAGGCATGCAATTTCCAACATTACTCAAAATGTATATTCTATGTTTGCATTCATTCATGCAGAGCAAGTTTTGACCATATTTATCAGCCATATTCTAAAGGAGAAAACGTTAGCCTATACTTCTGTCACTGGCCCGAGTCAGACAACGTATTTGTAGGAGGGCTGCTCCTCAAGGGTGAGCGGAGGCACCTGTGGAGCAACTCAAGGGAAGTGGAAATGAGAAAACGGTGTTTAATCTTTAAAATTGTTTCCTCGTCTTTGTCCACTATTTCGTGTCCCCATATTTATAGTAGGGGGGCTATTTTACGACTTCCTCGCATTGCCCCTCCGACCACAGACAACACGAGGACCAAGAACCCCTAACCTGCTCCCTGAGGCAGAGGCTGTGGAAGGAAAACACCCAAAGGCCCGATACTAAGACTTAAGTACCCCTACTGCCTTAGCTAAAGTGGGGTCACACAGGGAATTGCAGGGGGACCAGATCGTTACGATTCGTACGAGTATCTTCCTGCCACATGATACGAATTCTGGCACCCATGGGCCCTCGGTACTAGTTGTCTCCGAGCTTCTTAGCGGTCAAGAAAACTCCATCCCTTCGCGTTGCTCCTACGAAGCTACCCCCCAAAGGCCGCCTTCTTGGTTCACCATTGCTTCGCCTCCAGGAGGCGAAGCGTCCTCCATGCCACCGCCACTCTGGTTCGCCGCTGCCTCACCTGCAGGAGGCGAAGGTTCCCTAGCACCGTCGCTCCTATGGTTTGCCGGCTCCGAGTTTTTAGGGGATGAGTGTTCCCCATCTACAATAGGAGCCCCTCATGGTCGAGGGCCTGCATGGCCATACAATCTACCTTTTGTGTGGCGCCTTCTCCCTTTGGCATGGGGAGAAGGCGAACCACCTCCTTTGCGACTTGCACCGCAACTTGGGCTATCTAACACTTGGACAAAAATACTACTTCTATTCCGCGTACCAGGGTCTTCGTGGCGATCATATTTACGCTGATAGTTGTAAAATTGATCTTAATATATGTGAGTGATGCTATTGTATCATATATATGAGAACGACAATATGTGAATTCTATATTGGATTTGTTGTTGGATTATGAGAACTGCCTGGATTTATGGATTAAAAGCAAGCAATTGCATTTGCCCACTGGTTTATTTAGAGGGGAATATCACGGCTAGCTAATGGCTAACATCGACGGTGACAATGAATTATCACCGCCTACTCGTGCTACAAGCCGACAGTGATATTTTGTAATCATTGTCAGCTCTTGCTACCGACCAGTGGTGACAGCAAATTGTCACCACTGGCTCCTGCTACGAGTCGGTGGTGATAATTCATAATCACTGGTAGCTCTTTCTACCAGCCGATGATGACAGTGAATTATCATTGTCGGCTTGTCGCACGAGCCGACGGTGATGTTTCGTAATGACTATCGGCTTTTGCTACCAACTGGCAATAATGAGTACATACCACTGCCGGCTTTTGATTCGGCAGTAATGTTAAGCCTCATCACTGTTGTTTTTTTATCAAACCGGCGGTGAAGTCTGTTTCGGTCCGACATTGATGTGGTATCTTATAGCTCGTGTGCCGCCGTCGCCACCGTGGTTGCACACACCGCCGTCATTGATGAACTTGTGGTGGGCGCCGTCGTTGCTGACGAGCTCTTGTGCACGCGCCTCCGCTGCCATTGACGAGCTCATGGTGGGAATTGCCGCCACGGTTTATTAACGGGCTGAAGTGCACGTGTTGCATCCCCTGTTGATGAGCTTGTGTTTGCGAGCTGCCACGACCACCACCACGCTTGTGCATGTGCATGCCGCTACCGTTGACGAGGCCATGACTATATCCAAAGGAAGTGCCCTTCAAATAGCGGAATGCTCTTTGTTACCAATGGGTGCATGTGGACAAAGCCACTAGTTATGTTGCCATATGAAGCCCATTATCAAACAATATTTGTCATTATTATGATTAGTTTAGTTTGTAGGTTCTGCAAGATCAACTTAAGAACAAAGCCAGCTAATACTTGTTATTGATGGTAGATACTAGCCCATGTGTTGTATTCATTTTCTCCGCGCGGAACGATCAATGAGTTGCTTAGTCTGCATCGTACCATACTTTGGGCCGACCCTTGTGACCCATTGGGTCAAGAGGGTCACAAGCATGACCCTTTGGGCCGACCCTATTGACCCCTTTTTCAGCGGTGGGTCATGTGGGTTGGACCCAATGGGTAATGGGCCGGCCCATGCTGATTTTACAATAGGAGCCGGGAGCCCCTCATGGTCGAGGGCCTGCATGGCCATACAATCTACCTTTTGTGTGGCGCCTTCTCCCTTTGGCATGGGAAGAAGGCGAACCACCTCCTTTGGGACTTGCACCGCAACTTGGGCTATCTAACAATTGGACAAAAATACGACTTCTATTCTGCGTACCAGGGTCTTCGTGGCGATCAACATCCTAGGAGTGGGGCATGTGGCGGTTCCTGCTTGGTGGTTAACGGTGTGTCAGCACCATTAATGGGTACACGCCTTTTTAGGAGGTGCCAGTTCTGTCATCGCCCTGTCCTCGCATCTCTCGATAATGGCTGACACATTCATTAAATCTCGATGTACCGGTTTCCCTCCTACCGCCGCGTAGCCTCGGGAACGGTCTAGATCACTCATAGGAGAGTGAACCGTCGTGTCGGTTGGCCCCTGACGCCGTGTGGCCCTGGGGACGATCTGGATCACTTGTAGGGGAGCAAACCGTCACGTCAGTTCGGTGCACCTTGGTGACGGTTCACTCCTGCCGCTGCGTGTCCTAATGGACGGTGCAGATGCGGCCTCGCCCCCTATAAAAGGGTCGCACCTCCCCCTTCTAAGGCTCCTTACGCTTTGCCAATCTCGCCGTTGCCTTGGCCAGCTTGCGCTTTTTCCTAATCCATCAGCGCCTACTCATTCGATACCTGCTCCCCAGTCATTCTTCACCCCTGATTTCGAGATGGCACACGGTCTCACCATCGCCAAGTACCTCCTGGATGAAGCCTCCATCGCCACTCTCTCCGACGCTCTCAGGGAGCCCCAACTCAGCGATGCTGAACTGGACACCCTGAGCAAGCAATATGTCATGGAGTGGAGCACCATGCGCGTCGTGGGAGAGGAAGTCCTGTCCCCCACGGGCAACGAGGCCATCATCTTCGAGGCCTTCCTCATGGCAGGGCTTCGCTTCTGTGCCTCCCCGTCGTGGGGGAGATCCTCTCCCTCTATTGCGCGGAGCTGTCATACCTCACTTCTAACATCGTTACACGCATCAATATCCTAGTGTGGGCGATGCAGATGGAGGAGACGCAATTGCGGGCGAAGGTTTTCGCTTCGCTCAATCAGGCTTTCTGGCAGAAGAAGAGGGTCATTGACAACGAAGTCTCCCGCTATGGGTCGCTCAACTTCCAAATGAAGCGAAGCGGCCCACAAGTACTCCCCACGCTGGCCACCAACGGCAAGGTGGCGGACGACCGGACTAGGCGTTAGTGCTACCAGCGTCTGTGCGACGACGAGGCTCTGCTATAGATCACCACAGGGCCGATCCGGGTGGTGAACTAGCCAAAGGTCACCTTGGATGGCGACGACTTAGCCCAGGTGACACCATTGTGGAGGGTCATAGTTAGGTATAAGGCGGGGGAAGGCAGCACCCCTCGACTGGTGGTAGAGAGGGAGGAAAGCTTGCAGGAATTGGGGCATGGCGCGGTAGGGAAGGAGGCAAGCCACCTCCTTGGCAACTACATTGCCAAGGAGCACGAGCGATAGCTCTAGGCGGTGTAAGGCCCACACTGCCAGCGCGTCACCGCTTAGGCGAAGCGCTCCCTCAGATGACCGAAGAGGGTGGGTGGACCGTCTGTCGGACCCAAGGCGAAGCGGTCGAGGATAACAGTCACCTCTCCTCTCCGCGTCATGGCCCCCGTGTCAAACAACGGTAGCGAAGGGGGAAGTGAAGACACCGACATCGAGGAGGAGGAGGGCTGCAAGGGGAGGGAAGAGGAGAGTCGCGACGCAAGCAGAGGTAGTCGCGTGGCTCCCTCCAGCGCGTCCCTCCCCCGTGAGAGTTTGGCGAGCACTCTCCTGAGACAGGTGTCGGTTCGGAGGGGCATCTACCCCCAACCACCTTTCTTGCGGGTGGCGCCGAAGCGGGGGACGCCTCCCCTCAGGGGGTTGTTGTGAGGGACGCTCCGGACCCTCCGCCCGCTGCTCCGCCGACTATCTGCGCACTTCCCTCCTTGTCTTTTATCCGAGCCGCTCCCTTGGAGCTGGTGAACCTCAGCTCAAAGGACAAGCCAGAGGAGGTCTCCGCGCCCCCCGTGGCCATGAGAACTTCCCCTCCCTCACCTTCCTCGCCAAAGCCCGCCGAAGCTCTACCTACGGGCAAAGGAGGAGATGACGAAGGCACTGTTGGGGCTCGAGGTGCGAAGCCCATTGGAAATCTCGCAAATCCAGAGCCCTCGGCAACTCCGCAGGTACCCACCGCCTCCGCGGTGGGGAGAAGTACTAGGGCAGTGAGTCCCTCAGTTCCTCAGGCTGGGGGTAATACTCGCTCCCCGCGGGGCCCTTGGCGGACATGCCCGTGGTTGAGATCATGGTCTTGTACACCCCTGCGATCCCCTCTGCGGACCCTTCGCCCCGCCAGATCACACTCCGAAAGGCGCAGATCAGCGGCTCGGGGGTGCAGGGGCTGCTGGGCCTCCACATGGGGGATCTTTGCTCACAACGCAAATCTCTACCGGCGCTACAGGCCTTTCGTAGGGCCTTCAACGAACTAGGCGGTCCGCAAAGTGATGGAGGACATGGAGGACACTGACCTCCTTGACTCGGCGGTGGACTGCCTGATGAAGGTAATGGTTCCAGCTCCTTTCTCTCCACCTATTTGCACAACTTCACCCTTTTTAACTCTGCTTATCTTCCTTCTTTTCTTGCCCGCAGACTTGCCTCCTAACAGTGCAGGCTTCCTCCCACACCATTTAAGTCATCTACAACAAAGATTCTCTATTATATTGGTGCACCCAAGGCTTGGGCTTTGGCTCGACAACTCCCAATACTCCAAGCCCAACCCAAGATGATGCCTAATTTGTTCACGAGTCCAGTTCGGTCGTTATAGACATGTCAACATTCAATAGGAGTCCAGTTTGTGTTCTTGGCACAGTTCAATAGGAGCCTCATCACTAATAAGTGGCAATTGTCAATTACCAATCTTTGAGAGTGAGTGAGTGACACGTAATGAAATATCTCCTTATGCATAAAATTACAAGGAAGTAAATTCACCGCCTTTTTTTTTTCTCTTCCGCCACAGGCTTCCTTTTCTTTCGTCATGCATACCAGCTTAGCTTGCCACATGAAGCACACATTAGCATACGGCTTACTTTTAGGGAAAAATTGAAAATGTCTTCTAGAAAAATTAAAAAAATGATTTGCACCAACACGGTTCATCTATGGATTTTTTGGTGAAGCGTGCAGACAATTCAAAATGCTTTCACATACTAGCAACAGTGTGTCAAAAGCCCAAACCCACCATCAGCCACGAACCCACGACGTTGACAATGATGATGGCCCCAAGCCCCCATGCAGCAGCTGTCGATAGCATGCCTATATAGTGGTGCCTTGTTGGCGAGTGATGGAGTGAGCGATGAAGCTAAGTGCAGAGTACTGAAGTTTTCTTTTTTGAAGAGTGGCAGAAGAACTGCCTCCTGAAGTTTTCTGGCTGTGTTGGCTCTTTTTACATGTCCTATGGAGGTGTATGATCTACGGTCCAGTAAATCGACTAAGAGTTAAATAACTCTCAGTCGCCTGATGTCAAGCCGGTCTTGTAAGTTTTATCATGATAACTGTATATGAGTGTTAATCGTTTATGTCTCTGAACTGACGTAGAGGTCGCAATTTTTCATTTATCTAAAAAGCTGGATATGAGTGTAGCAGTGCGGTTGTGGAAGTGTTTTTTAATTCATTGATTAAGGTCTTTTCATCGAGCTTATTTGTTTATTGAGGGATTAATTAAACCCTTTCTTGTAGGGTCTTTAGCTTTAGGATGCCAATCAAACAAGACAAAGAAACAAGATGTTTTTTTACTTTGGTTCAGACCCCTTGCAGAGGAGATAATAGCCCTAGTCTAGCATTCTTTATCATGTGAAAGATGGAAGTACATTATGGATCACAACCCAAGGTCTATGCTAGAACTTAGGTCGAGATCTAGGATTTATGTGAGAGATGTGTACATGGCATGAGATGAGATTTACTGGGTCCATACTAAGAGTATTTATGGCATTTTACATGGTAATATAACTATAGGTAAGTCTTGACTTGTGCTCCAAGACAAACCTGAATCATCTATATCTCAACGTGCTTGTCTTGAGTGCCAAGTTATTCCCTCGAATGAAGTCGTACACCGTCGGAAGGCTCTCCCCGGTGGAAACATGGCCTTAAGTCTTTGATCGGCTTGGTCTGGCGCTACACACCCGTTAACCCAACACGTTGTAGGTAGTGGGATACCGTAGGAACTTGTTGGAAGAGGTGAATCACCGTTCGACCAAGCCAACCGGGTGCTTGGCCTTCTCTAGAGAACTGCACAACATAGTTCCGCTAAACAAATTTAAACTCGGGCATATTGAGAGGTTCAACGAGACACAAAATCCCATTTGGGGGAAAGGCAAAGATGTTTCCTCCCCAGGCCAACAATGGTTGGCAGGGATGGCTGGAGGAAGAAGGGGCAATGAAGCCTTCAAACAACGAGGAGATACGCGCAAAAGGGATGGTCCCAAGACGTTACTTCTAACTATTTTGTGTATACACGTAAAAGTTTCTAAGGAGGCTAATAAGGCACTGTTGTAAAAAATTTAAAATAGTGTGGAAAATTGTAAATATTTTTAATTTGTCATATAAAGCATGGTGAACATCGTTCATATCGATCCTATATGGTGTGGCCAAAATTCTAAACATTTTAAATTGTCATATACAACATGGCTGGAATGGGGAAACTACACCGTGTTGTGGCCTTGTGATTCACCTATCTTCGTTTGTTTATTACTGCTTGGCAAACACCACCAATGCTGATAATAAATGTCACTATCGAGCCAATTAAATAACACCCGACAGTGATAATTAATATTACCGTCGGGCTTTACTTAGCACCGGCGGTGATAACTAATATCACTATCGGTCTATGTTTAGCATCGACTGTGATGCAAAACTATATTATCTACCACATGCGAACTTGTCAAGTTTCACTCCTAGAATTGTCGTGTGCCAATCTCTTGTCCCTTCGATTTTGAAGATGCCGCCACTACGCCCTCCCTCGACGTCGCCCCTGCGCTCTCCCTCAACGCCTCTGTTGAGCACCCCTTCAACACCACAGCCGCACCCTCCCCAACTCTGCCCCCGTGCGCTCCCTTGATGCCTCCATTGAGCACCCCTTAGACGCCAACACCGCGCCCTCCCTCGATGCCTTCGTTGAGCACTTTTGACTCCAACGCCACGCCCTACTGAGACGCTGCCGCCATGCCCTACCGAGACGGCGAGACGTCGTCGAGCCCTCTGGATTTCTGTGTAATCATAATTGTATTAGATTGACTTGTATGACTTGTTGAAGCTTTAGACATTCTAGACTAGGGGTGGAATCTGGTAACGGATAATCCGAATTATCCGGCTACCGTATTCAAAAAACTGCATATCCGTATCCGCGATATCCGTATTCGAATACAAAACGGATACGAATACGGATACTATCCGGATTTTTTTATCGGATACGGATGCCGGATACGGTTTGCGAAATTTGACCGGATGCCGGATACGATCTAGATTTTTTACTAGATACGGATACCGGATACGTTTTGCAAAATTAGACCGGATACGTTTTTGCAAAATTGGACCGAATACGGATACGGATACGAATATGTCGACGGTTGGGATATCGGTCCCAAGTCAACTAAGGTTCTTGAGAAGGAGAGATAGAAGACACTGCCGAGCAGGGCAAACAGTAATCAACGAGCAGCGGACAGACACATGATTTTTATACTGGTTCAGGCCTCTCCGGGGATATAATAACCCTACGTCCAGTGCTTCTTTATATGAAAATGGATTACAAGAAAGAACTTGACGAGAGGAACAGGTCTCGGCAAGATTCTGGGTGTACAAGAAGTAGTATTCGATCTACTCAAGTCTGGCTGATCTTCAATCAGATTCTGGACCCTAGATCCGATGTTCCCCCCTCTACACGCCGTAGGGGCCTGGTTTATATAGTGTCGAACAACCGACCTACCGGGGGATAATCGGGCCGGGCTGGCCGCGCGCCCGTAACGGACTTGTATACATGCCAAATGTATCCTGAGGTAGATAAGGTATCTCTCTAATTCTTGAGGATCACGACGTCTGCTCCAATCTGGAAAACCTGCTTCCGGGTCTTCACGTAGCCGTGTAGAACTCTGTTCGAGTCGGACTCGAACAGGAAGCCTAGGCCGCCACGCACCGTGCCGACCAGGAGGTTGTTCGGCAGGATGCACATGGGCCTGATAGAGCCCTCTAGGGAGCTAGGCCCTAGGAGGCTGTTCGGTTAGGCCGTCAGGGAGTGGGCCATGTCAATGGGCCGTGATTTTATCCCCGACAGATTACGGATACTATCCAGATACAAAAATAATATCCAGATTATACATGCTATTTAGAGTTGTTAATTTTGTCATATATATTTTGATGATATCCATATATGTATTTTGTAAATATATCACGCCAAAATTTGCTGTTCAAGTTCAAGGATATCCGTTTCCGATCCGACTTGGGTACATATCCGATTCGTATTCGTATTCGTTACACTATCCGATCTATATTCGTATTCGACAGATATTCGTATTCGTATTCGTATTCATTAAAAAAATATGGATACGAATACGGGAAAGACACTATCTGATCCGGTTCCATCCCTATTCTAGACTAATAGATTTTCGTCTAGGTGTTTCTTTAGTCCTTTCTCGCATAATTAAGTACACAGGAGATAACAAATGGCACACCTCAAATAAAAACCATTTATTCCTTTTGCTACATGATTGGATAGTCATCATGATAAATTTTGTTTTATGAGATATTAGGGAGTACTAAGCTGTTGTTACAAAATACTCTATTAACTCTAATGATTTGATGGTTAATTTTCATGCAATATATGCCAAGATCTAATGGCAAACTCGAACTAAGCTATGAATCCAAACTCGGACGATGAAGGTTCAAGAAGCCCTATTACGTACCTCAACATGGACCAGCCAGATCAGGCACCTATGACCATCGAAGTCGTTGCTCAGGCTCCTAAGGCATCAAAGCCATTGATCAGGCTAGCTCATGCGGGCCAAACAAACATCCACCGACACATCTCGGCGTGGTCGGGGTCCAAGCAAGATGCTGAAGGTCTAATCAGTCATCACAAAGCTCTCATTGGTCGGAGAGCCTAGTGCCCCCTTGTTAGTATTGGGGCCATACAGAACTGCTCTTAGGGTGATTGTTAGGGACCACGTGCCCGTCATGTATAGAAGAGGATTAGCGCCAATAATGACCCTCATGTGGTTCCAAATGATCTTAAGAACTTGTGTTGGAGCAAAGTGTCTGAAAGTTCCCTAAGGGGTCTATAGAGGTTGTGATTAAACGTGGACTGATCCTCATAGGCAACACTTTTAAGAACTAGAAGAACAAGCTTAATAAGGATTTTGTCAAGCAAGGTATGATGCCAAGCTTTGACACATATCCACGACTAAGGGAATTCTGAAAAGATTTCATGTAGTACAGGATGTCAGAAGAGGCATTGGAGTTATGCTCCAAAAACAAGCAAAACTCAAGACAAAATTTTGCCCCACACAACCTCGGTTCATGTGGATACATAAAGAAATTGGCAAGTGGGGTAAACGGAAAGATGAATTAGTACTCAGGGGTGTTGGCTGGGCTCGTTATGGCAAATTAGGTCCCACATGCAAAACACTATCTTTATGAAAGGGGCACTACTCTACTGAACAACAGATCTTTATCCTTTCGAAGTGAACGAGCTGAGGGAGTTAATCAAAAGATTTTACAAGCCTATGCCTAGACTTCCCAAGGGTTTTTCAATGCAAACAGAGTGAAGGACCAGCTAACCCTGGCGTTGGGAAACAAGGAGCACGATGGTCGCACGCGAGGGGTTGGCATGGTACCTTGGTCACATGCATTTCCAGATGATGCTCTAGATTACAGAGCTCGATATTGGAAAACAAGTCGAGATAATGACGCAACTATGTGAACAAATTAATCGAGATCGAGAGTAAAGCATATGCATTGAGGTGGAGAGTTGAGTACAACATTTGCTGGACTAGCGGTAAGAGGAACAACCACTCATGGAGAGAACAGTCGGCACCAACAAGCAGAGCAGCCGTGTGTCAGGTGGACTTCTCGGTGAAAACAACGCCCACCACGTGGATGACATCAAGGAACCAATGCCTTGTAAGCTAAACTTCCCGACACTGATCTCTGTGACAATGTCCTCTAAAAACAACGTCCTCTAGACTACAACAACTACGACAATGGTACATCAGACGGTCTCGGTTCAACTATATCTACTCAACGTTCACCGTTACTGTTAAGAGTGAATAATTCCATAACGATAAAATTTTTTGGGTGGATTTTAGCGAATTATATCAAGTGTATCACAAAGACGCCATCGACATACAATTGATGTGATGCTAGACTCTGTAAGTGCACGATTGCATATAATTCACGGTGTGCATTCTTGTATTATTGGATGGTAAATCTAACTGTAAAATGAAGGTTCTGACATGTTAGAACAGACTCGTTTACACAGTAGGATTTCTCGACCCAGAGCTCATAAATGAGGTGCTGGTTGAGCACAACGCTAAGGAAATCGAGGATTATGCATTCAATGCCACTCTGAAACAAGAAAAGAAGGATATCTATCTTTACCCTATAATTTTAAGTACATACACAAGACCCTGAAGTTATAATCTTTTATGAGAAACATGAGCATTAGAGCATGCACTAATAGTCTATGATACGTCTATGCAGATTTCACCAGATCCTGCTTATCATCCAACCGATGCTTAGCAAGATCGTTGCCTTTGACTCCGAAAGAAACCTCAACAAGACTTTCAACTCATCTTCGACATGCTAAATAGATAACTTTAATTGGTTGTTATTTTAGTTTCCTTGCGGTCGATTGAATTTATAACTATTTACTATATCATTAATGGCAAACATGCCTTTCAAAAGCACACAAGCAAGAGTACAAACCACATGCCTTTCTAGACCTCTTTCTTAGTCAAAATAGACTTCAAGGTATATATGAAACTCTTATGCTTCCCATTTCCCACGTACCGTCCAATGCACGAATTGTTTAACATTCTATTCCTCAGTGTCAGGCAGGAAATGAGCAACAACTATTGTGGCTACTATGTAACATTGCATTTGGAATTTCACATATAGTGATAAAACCTTACAAAATGATGCCAAGGTCTGTTTTGGCTTATAGGATTTTTTTTTGTGTAAATCTTGAATTGTTCATCGACTCACTTTTTGTCATTTTCTTATAACAACACTTATCTCTACCCACAAATGCGCTACAAGACCGTCAAATCGGGGGTATTGTGAAACAACTTGCTGTGTTCATTCTCACCAAGGTCGTCCACTCAAAAGCTGAGTTTTACTCTTCAACATGGCTACACCCGGAAAATGTTTATGCATATCAAAATGGCCGGTTTCTATGAAGGGAATGAATTTAACTGTCCATTTGAAAACTTAACGTCATGTGTAATTAGAACTGTATTTTTTTTATCTTGTTATATATGAGTGATGTGGTTGCATCATATTTACGCTGATAGTTGTAAAATTGATCTTAATACATGTGAGTAATGATGTTGTATCATATATATGAGAACGACAATTAATATGTGAATTCTATATTGGATTTGTTGTTGGATTACGAGAACTGTCTGGATTTATGGATTAAAAGCAAGTAATTGCAGTTGCCCACTGGTTTATTTAGAGGGGAATATCACTGCTGGCTAATGGCTAACATCGACGGTGACAATGAATTATCACCGCCTACTCGTGCTACAAGCCGACAGTGATATTTTGTAATCATTGTCAGCTCTTGCTACCGACCAGTGGTGACAGCAAATTGTCACCACTGGCTCCTGCTACGAGTCGGTGGTGATAATTCATAATCACTGGTAGCTCTTTCTACCAGCCGATGATGACAGTGAATTATCATTGTCGGCTTGTCGCACGAGCCGACGGTGATGTTTCATAATGACTATCGGCTTTTGCTACCAACTGGCAATAATGAGTACATACCACTGCCGACTTTTGATCCGGTAGTAATATTAAGCCTCATCACTGTTTTTTTTATCAAACCGGCGGTGAAGTCTGTTTCGGTCCGACAGTGATGTGGTATCTTATAGCTTGTGTGTCGCTACCGCCACCGTGGTTGCACACACCGCCGTCATTGATGAACTTGTGGTGGGCGCCGTCGTTGCTGACGAGCTCTTGTGCACGCGCCTCCGCTGCCATTGACGAGCTCATGGTGGGAATTGCCGCCACGGTTTATTAACGGGCTGAAGTGCACGTGTTGCATCCCCTGTTGATGAGCTTGTGTTTGCGAGCTGCCACGACCACCACCACGCTTGTGCATGTGCATGCCGCTACCGTTGACGAGGCCATGAGCGCCGCCACTACCCCCGCTGACAAGCTCGAGCGCAAATACCATCGTCGCTGCCATGCTTATGTGCATGCGCAGCCGATCAAAACTTCATAAGAGAGAGAGAGGATTGGGGAGATATGTGGAGGAAGAGGATGACCTTTTTACAATCCTACCCTCGATGGCTGGATTTGATTAATACCGCTCGGTATTAATTAAACGATAGATAAAAATCCCTTTTTATATAATAAAAAAATTATGGTCTAATAATCGATAAAGGACAATGTACAAGCTCTTTAACTTTCGTTTTTGGATGCAGTGGCGGACCTAGCTCAGCAGAGCAGCCTAGGCTGCTGCTGCTCCACTCCTTGAAACCCTCACCTTTGGGCCTTGGGGTTTGGATTGGCCTTTGGATTGGGTCGGAGCAGCCCAGGCGGCTGCCTAGCCTGTCTAGGTGTTGGATCCGTCCCTGTTTGAATGGATGCTACTACGAAACCATTTTGGAGTATTATATATTCGCCACCTTCTCATTTTCTTGTTCCATGCTGGTATCTATGTATTATTACCATTTTACCCTCACGCATCTTCTAACCCTCTTCTTCCTACTCTAGTCCTTTCTCATTCCACGATCACCCAATCTTCGTCAACCGCCGGCGCTGGTCTGTGCTCCACCTACCCATCTTTCGACACCGCCGCCATCAGAGCGCCTCCAGACGGAGCCCCAGCAACCGACCACAAGATCTCTCGGCCTCGAGCTCGCCGCCCCAAGTCCCCCTCAGTCACGAGCTCGCCGCTCCATGCATGTCCCCATCGACCCAAGCTACCGGGCCCGGCCCCCAGCCCCACCGCCTCGACCTCTTTGTTGGCTCGAGCTCACGCCGCCCCGAGCACAGAGCACCGCGCTCATCGCGCTTCCATCGTCCTGAGACCAGCTCCAGCTACACCTGGGAGCACCGCCGCCGGCCGCTCCGACCTAGATCATGGTGACAGAGCGTGGGGGCAGCATGAACTATGGTTGAACAACTAGAGAAGATTGCCGTCTTCTAATCTGATCAACAAGAGAAGATTGCAGCGTGCGATCCTAGAGTGGTGTGCAATCCGGGGGATTTGTCGAAATTTGACTTGGCGTGATTGGCTTGCAAGGCCATAAAAAGAAAAGGCTTCAAGACTTTTTTTCACTGCCAAATCAATCTCACTGCCAGAACGCCACACCTGATGATCCCTTCCGTACGCCGAGCTACACAATCTCGCTTCGGAGAGGTGACACATGTGGCCACCATGCAAACGACATCTTTTCTTTTCGTTATTATTAGGAAGCAACCTCTTTTTTTTTTCGAGCATCCCATCAATCTGGCATATGTTTATGAGACCGATTAGAACGCGGGCGCCTGTGTTTGCATTTAGTGCAGGCAATCTTTTTTTCAGTACGATTGTACAGAAATTTCACCATACAGAAGTACTGAAAAAACAATGTAAAAAAATGAAAAAAACTTTGTAACCTGTCAATCGAGCAAATCAGAGAGGTAGAGAAGAGTAGATCGACGGAGCAGGGTGGCCTGGCGTTCCTCATCGAGCTGCCCATGCTCGCCGCCGCGCTGCACAGGGAGATGGCCACGGGGACTGTGAAGCTAGCGCTGGAGAGCGACACGCGGAGCACGCAGCGGCGCCTCCTGGAGGAGTACGTCTGGGCCGTCTACTACAACGGCCGCAAGGCCGGCTCCGCCATCTGCCAGAAGGACGCGTCCAACGACGACTGCGCGTGGCAGCGCCTGTGCGAGCCAGCGAGTGCAGGCGCCCGCGGGGGAGCAAAAGCGTATGTTTATTTGCTACCTCTTAACACAAAATTCCACCAGCCTTTTGTAGGAGCGCCCAATGCGCCCTCTCATCCTCACGTTGTAACCAACATGCTCCTCTGAAAACAACTTATAAAAAATTAAATATTTACATTTGTAAAAACTAATATCATTTTGACAAAACCAAATGACCCAAAATAAGGGTACACACCCAATTAAAATTTTCTTGTATTATTTTAAGCTCCTCCCCAGGAACCAAGTCTCATATAAATCAAGTTACTAGGCGTATGAATGCCTAAAGCTATGCTCACTAATCGAAGAATAAATGGTGAATTGACTCCACTTTATTAAAAAGCAACAAATCTAACTGCCCTGCCAACAATGTTTGGCTAAATTATTTTTAGTGAGAATAACTCTTTGGTCAAAAAGGAAGATTTTTAATTTGAGAAGTATCTTAAATCGCCACAAAAGTTTATTTGAATAAGTGCTGCTTTGGTTAATCAAGCTTCGATACATTGCATGCATCGAGAATTGTCCTTTTATAATGCAGGTTCCATTGAAATACATCACTATGAGGAGTCCGTTGAATATCTACTAATCTGTGGAGCCAGTCAACCAACTTCTAGTGGCCATGGTCTAGCGTGGGGAAGCAACCAATTCACTATACCACACAAAATAGCCATATTGTAGTTGCACTCCATGAATATGTGCAGCGGGGTTTTGAGATTACGTAGTAGTAGAGAACAGAGATAGTAATTTGGCCATTGGCACTATAACACATCGGCAATGAAGATGCGATGTTGCATAGTAGCTAGGCCAAGAAGTTGCATTTGGATGGCACCTATGGTTTCCTAGATCAAGGATTTGAAGGGAGTGAAGATTCCTTCAAGGCACTAGAGCTTGTAGGACGATCGCACTATGAACTAAGCACCTAGGGAGAGCTGCTAGAAGAAATGTCAAGGAGTATCATCTTGCAGCTGCACTAACAAGATTCACCTGCATAGCTTGATGAATTAAGCGAACATTTTGAGGGATGATGTGAGGGTGGATATCTAGCATCATATAGCGGTTGCTATTCAGGGTGTGTGCAACCATTATGTTGTTCTTTATAGACAGAGAAAAATGTTGCAGTATAAAATCCTTTTTAGGGGCAATTCTAAAACAAGTTATCCTCCCCGCGGAAGAGGGTGGTTGTCCCGTTTATACATATTATGAAATATCTTTGCCATGTGATAGGGAAAGTCAAAGTTCTAAAGTTATGAATACCTTTTTAAATATTTACCGTTGGTATCATATATAGATTGTCTCATGAGTTTCTATAGACAAGCTATAATAATTTAGTACAATATTAACGTTGCACCATGATATCTTGGAAACTGCCTGTTTCTCACCATGCAGAAGTGATCTTGTTTATTTACCAATCCGAAGATGAGTTTCTTTAAAATACAATCTTCACTGCTCAAACCACTGCTTATATGTCATTTTGGCCTTTTTAGGGATTTATCCCATTTTCCCCTTTTACCACACGAGGAAAGGACATGCTTACCCCTTCTTTTTTCCTTACTTCATGTTCCTCCTGTGGACCTCACCATCGGCCACCTTACCTCCGCTCACTGGCGTACTCTCCTGTACGCACAACCGTCGTTCTTCTCATCCGCACACTGCAGCCGTCGGTCGTATCACCTCCTCGTGCCGTTGTGCTCTTCTCCGTGCGCTGTTGGCCTAGCTAGCTCCGCTTGTGCTAGTCGTCGATGGATTCGACAGAGAAAGAGGAGATGGGAGAGAGAAGAGAGGGGGCAAATCTATTAATTTATACTCCCTTTGTCTTACAAAGAGTGCATTTTTAGTGTTCAAAAATTGTCTCACAAAGAGTGCATGTTTAGACGTGGGGCCCATCAAAGAAGACGCGGTCCATTAACTCCCCCCACTCCCATCTCTCTCTATATCCGTTTCCCACCAAAGGAGACGCATGCACATTTAATTATTTTGGGAATCAAAGCAGCAGCACTCTTGTGTATGTAATTAATTAGGGGCAGATTAGTCATTTGCCTTTCACACTAATCTGTCTAAGAAAAACCAGAAATGCGTTCTTTGTAGGACAAAGGGAGTAGGGCTTTAGCAGGAAAAAAGCAGTAAAATTAGTTATATTAACTATGGTTCTATTGTGCGGGATGGCAATTTAACAACATCAGTGTGCGAGGTGGCAAATAGATGAGATCACTTTTACGCGGGAAGCAATTAATTTCCTCACTGATATTAACGCGACAAATATACTGTTCGTGTGTCTGCATATTGAAATTTGGAGGCCCAGGACGAAGGCATCCCTTTCAACACGACATTTGCTCTTATCCTGAGTTTGGTGCGCGTTATCTCGCTCGGGAACTTTATTTCACATCAGGCGCAAGTGCATGTGCGGGTGCGATGCGGTCGATCGATGTGGACGCACGTACATCGTTCAATGCGCGGCAATGGTACGGTGAAAAAAAATTAAAGAAACTTTGATCTCAGAGCATCCCGATAGCTCCTCTATACCGAGCTGCTCATGTTGGCTAGTCCTAGAGCTCCGAGCTCGAACTTTGTTCATTTCTAAAAAGACACCTTACTTTTATAGTCCAGGTTTTTACTCGCTAGTGGAGCTGGGCGCAAGATTACTGACTCTCTACACCGTAGAAATACTGTAGAGTGTTGGAAATAACAACGTACACTTTTAGGTATAATTTAATCAACATAAAATTCATGACGAACTTGATCAGGGACCAGTATAATCTAAACATATAAAAAACAGTAGTACATATATCTGTCACGAATATACTGATATGCACAAAAACAACAAGGTAATTTATAGGACACAAAACATCACGTACAGATCCTCCTCGGAATCGAAATAGAAAAGAGAAGAGATGATGACCCCATTGCGGTGACGACGGTAGCTAAGGCATATCGTGGCGTAGAGGAAGTAGACGTAGCAGATCGCCGTGAAAGTAGAGGAAGCAGATTGTGAGCAGTCGCGACAAGCGCTTTCAAAACATCTTATTCGTTGTCTCTTGGTGTAGGATTTCAATGACAACGAGTTCCAGAGACATGCTCTTCCGATGTTTGGTTCACGCTAATCGACGTGACGAAGTAGGCTAGAAGATGGTGCAGTATAAAGGAGAGGCAAAACTCCGATTTGTTTTCTTAGGAGGTGCCCGAGCGATATATATAGGGGCCGGCAGCCGAACACATCACGTATAATTGTTCCACAATAGGATCCACACGATTTCCATATCTCATAAACGTTCTCATAATTCTCGGAAAGCAAAAGGCAAATAAACTTGATCTATTTTTCTTACGAGGTGGTTGAGCAGTATATATACGTAGGTCGGCGCCGAGCGAGTCACAAAATCATGCCACGAACGGATCTGTGTGATTTCCATATCTCAAAATCGTTTCCATAATTCTTGGAAAACAAAAAGAAATAAAATACAGAAGGAAGTTGTGTCTACACAAGCAATTGGGCCTGGTTTTGGCGCACCATTCATGTAGGTGTCATACACTTGGGTCGCTTGGCCCTGCTTGAGCCCGAGCTTGACCCAACGAGGCAACGTGAGCAAAAGCGCGTGTGGGCTTCTCTTTCTCCTACATGAACTATTGGGAAAACCACACTCTACTATTTTATTTGGTGTCTCCCATCTTCCACACTAGCAATATGGTACTTAAAAGTTTTCAATTCCCCATCCCCTTCCGTACATGGGTTGTTAAGATTTTCAAAGAATTTATTATCAAACTAGAGTCAGGCGGCCTGTCTTGGACAGTAATGCGCCCTTCCAATGGGGTAGTCTAGCACGGATCTTATCGATCAAAGGCTGAAACTGTGCCCTGTTAAGCTTTTTGTAATGGAGGGACAGTCCAAGATATCGACACGGAAACTCTGCTAGCTTTCCAGGGAACGCGTCCAGCAGAAGCTGCGTGAGAACGTTGGGGCAACTTATGGGATAAAGCTCGCACTTGTTGATGTTGGTGCGGAGGCCCGAGCTTTCGCCGAAAAGGTCAAACAGGGCAGAGGCCGAGCGGAGTTATGAAGCATTTGGCTGTAGGAATAGTGCCGCGTCATCAGCGTACAGGGAGGTGCGAAGTCGGGGGTGACTGGAACGCCAAGGTTGGAAGATCCCACGCTTCGAGGCTAACCGGAAAATACGCTGAATGGGGTCAATGGCCAGGATGAAAAGCATTGGTGAGATCGGATCACCCTGACGGACCCCTTGCCGATGGTAGAAGCGGGACCCTGGGTTCCCATTGAGCAAAACCGAGGAGGAGGCAGTCCTAAAGAGTGTGGTTATCCAATTACGCCACCTCTGGCCAAAACCCAATGCCTCCAAGACTTCTAACAGTACCCCCAGTGTACCGAGTCGAAGGCTTTGGCAAAGTCTAGTTTTAGAAAGACGACCGATACTTTGCACTTGTGAAGGTCTTGAACTGCGTTCTGAACATAGAGGAAGTTGTCTTGAATGAAGCGCGACTTGATGAAAGCGCTTTGACAAGGGAAGACAAGCTCAGATAGACGAGGCGCGAGTCTCGAGGCTAGAATTTTGGAGACTATTTTGCTGACTCTATGAATGATACTAATCGGCCTATAATCCGAAAGAACGAGACAATCCGATTTCTTCGGCAGAAGGGCGCCGATGTTTGCTGAGTTCAGTAAATTGAAGGCGTCAAAATTCATGGAATGGAAGTGTTGTAAACGTGAGAGCAGATCAAGCCGAACAATCTCCCAACAACGCTTGAAGAAGATGCCAGTGAAATCATCCGGCCCCGGGGCCTTGTCAGATGGCATGGCGAAAACAACCTTCTTAACCTCGGCCTCCTCAAAAGGCGCCTCAAGCTCGCCCAAGTCTACAGGCTGGTACCCTAAGCGGTCCTAGGAAAGCGATGAGGGGCGGCTGGCTGCAGACCCGAGTAAGTCTTGGAAGTAGTGTCTACACTCAGCCGTTGAGCCGCTTTGTCTGTCTCGGTGGTGACAATGCCGTTTGCCGTGTGAAGGGCATGAATGCTGTTTTTTCGGCGTGAATGCTATTTGCCCTAACATGCAAGTCTATTGAAAAAATAATATCTTAGAATGCGGTGTAAATGTAAAGAAATATTAGAGAGATGGATAAAATGTGTGGTGAATTCTGTTATATAAGTACGTGTGCATTTAGAGTTTCGGATGAAAATGCTATAAAAAATGGATTGAAGAATATTTTGAAGTCCAATTTAATATTTAGATCACTCTAGCTCAGCCAGCTGCTCCGAACACGCTAGTTTGTAAACCGATATTCAGCAGTGAGTAAACCTTCCATGAGCTTAGCATGAGCCAGCTGACTGTGAATCCATGATTTAGCATTTGGAGCTGCCATTTTCCGAACAAACACGGAGATGGCCATCATCTCATGTGTTCTGCTGCGCTACGCTTGCTGGCTCTGACCTGTCCATCTTACTAGCTATTCTACGGGCACACCTTCCATGAGCTTAGCATGAACAACACGCTCATGATCCTTAACAAATAACAATCAAGGTTCTGCAGCCACACATCACACACGAAATCACATGAGCTCGATCTCCAGCTCTCTCTCTTTTGAGCAAACGAACGAACGATCTCCATCTAGCTTTCAAGGACAGCGAAATTAACCTGCAAGTTGACCTCCATCCAGCCATGTTACTCCTCTGATTCTTTAATGTGTGTGCGCGAACCGCAAGCGCCATACTTTGGAGACTATATGGTTATAAAGAAAAAACATCAAATGAATTTGGAGATCAGATGGTTTTAAAAATTTCATGCGGTTTTGGGAAGGTAGAGGCACGCCGCATGCATGCATATTGAAAATATCGACACACATGTTATCCTCCTCCTTTCTTGCTTCAGAGATGGTCGCACAGAAAGAATCATATGGAATAGTTTAGGAACAAGGTATATGAACATAGATGGATCGGTTAGGTGATGCATGGATTAGGATATGGTCCAATAATTAACCATAGTATTCTGCTGTGCCGTTAAGTGTGACGACTAAACAATCTGTACGTCCAGCTAGGTCGGAGTGCTCAACGATCTGTGCGCCATGACGCCAAGAAGTCCAATCACTCAATCAGAGAGGGTTTATATATAAGACGATGATATATAACTGATCTGAAAAACTGCTTGTGTTTTCATAGACCATGCACGTTCGGTGATTCACACACTTTCCGCGATCAGACTTTGCGCTTGCTTCAGTCGCCGTACGTGCCGCGTTAAGATTTCGTTTTCGGAAGGGAAGAGGATTTGTCGTGGGGGTAGGCGGGTAGCGTGCAAATGCGCTCCTCTAGCGCTATCAATTCTCTGGATCCGTTGCTTCGTCCTCTCCCCGCTTCATTTGGAAGGCCCGAGGTCCAACCAAAATTAAGTTTTTCTCTTGGCTCGTCCTAAGAAAAAACTCCTGACCTCTGATCAGCTGCTATTATGAGGTTGACCAAATGACTATTTCTGCATGTTCTGCATGCGGAATTTGGAAACAGTAGATCATTTGTTTCTGCAGTGCCCGTTTACCACTCATATCTGGACGTCCCTTGCTATCTGGCTTTGTCTTCCGACCTGCCTGCCCACTTCGACCGCAGACTCTGACTTCGCCAGGTGGTGCGAAGACGCCGTTATTGGTTCGTGCCCTTAGGTTCAACATGCCACGGCCTCCATCTTGATGGCGACCTCCTGGCACATTCGGCTCGAGCGAAACAGACGTATCTTCGACACCGAGGCCCCTTCCTCAACCCCCCTCCAAGTTTAATTAACCTATTGTAATTTTTCTAGTTTTCTTGCTTTTCATGATTTTCTTCTCCTCCTCTTCTTCTTCTCTTCCCGACTCTTCGGGTTGAATTGTATTGTACATCGTATATATTCTTCTACCTTCAATGAATGAATGGCAATCATTCCTTAAAAAAAAAAAGTGTGATTTGTCGTTTGAACAACTCGATTTCGATCGTCGCCGTTTTTTCTTTTTTTAAAAAAAAAAAATCTATGTCAAGCGAGCTCAGCAGGGAAGCGAGAAATAAGTATCGCGAATTGCCTGCTTAGTCTCGAGAATTGTAAGGTTCACCCCTGTTTTATCTATAACGAGTGAGGTGGCTCGCGCGTTTGCGCGGCTAGATTTGTTTTTCGCATATATAGTTTATCTCTAACTCATAGTCTATCTCTAATATATCATATCAGATTTAGAGTTTATCTATAATATATTATATCAGCTTTAATATTTAATTTGAATTTTTAATATTTTCTTTGTAATCTAAGCTGCATAGATCTTTTATTTTTTCTTGATTTATGTGAGAATTTCTTTGATTAATCTTGGCCGTTATAATTTAGTCTCACCGTTGATCGAACCGCTAAAATAATCATAAAGATAAAGTTTTGTTTTTATATTCGTTTGCGCGGCTAGATTTGTGTTAAGATATAGATAATATATAATATTAGATTTAGAGTTTATCTCTAATATATAGATCAGCTTCAGTAGTTTGTTATAGCGGTTAATATTGACCGCTAGATTTACATAATAATATCCATATTCAACGATGTAGATTTTTCTTTTTTATATGATTAACATGAAAATTTCTACTATTTTTTATTAACGTAGGAATTTCTAGAATTTTAGGATTAATAGATTTGTGTTAAGATATAGATAATATATCACATTAGATTTAGAGTTTATCTCTAATATATATATCAGTTTCAGTAGTTTGTTATAGAGGTTGTTAATAGTGCATCGTATGTCATCCGTTTCATAATTTACACACACATAGATATCAATACCATCTACGGGTTTAAAAAGGAAAAGTTGGAGATAGAGTTAGATTGGGATACGATTGAATTTGGGTCTGCGCCGGTTTGTTTGGAGTTTTTCTTGCAGGTTTTAAAAAGGAAAAGCTGGAGATATAATTGGAACTGGATATCCAACTCTTTTTCTCGCTGAAGAAGGAAATTAAAGTGGATTGTTGCCAACGGCTATAGCATGGCTTGGTCAAGAGATCGATACAGCCAAAGTTTTGCTTAATTGATAATATTAAGTTAATATTAACTTCAAACAAATATATCAAACTTTATCTATTCGCTTCTTATAAGCCTTCTAGCAGTAGTAATTTTGATCATGTTATTAGCTGCCATCCAACGAATTAAAGAATAATGATGGATTAATCCCCTACACCTAGCCTTACAACCTATACGGGATCACGTTACAGCACACGAAAATGAATGGAATCTTGAATTGGTAGTGCAGTGCATCCATGGCGCCGTCAGCCTCCGCCCCCAGAGCGCTCAGCTGCTCGCCACGTCGGAGCGTGCCCAGCGGCCATGGCGGCGCCCGCGGCCGCGCGGCCTCATGGCGATGGTCTTGAAGGCTTAATGCGTTTGCGCGGCTAGATTTGTTTTGGTATATAGTGTTTATCTCTAATTAATAATCTATCTCTAACATATTTGATCGGATTTAGAGTTTATCTCTAATATATTATATCAACTTTAGTATTTAATTTTTTTTCCTTGATTTATGTGATAATTTCTTTGATTGATCTTGACCGTTATAATTTGGTCCCACCGTTGATCGAACGGCTGAAATAATTTGGATGATGTTGACGAACGTGGTGGCTTCTTTTTCCCCTCCTTTATATATATAATAGATAGATAGAGGTGAAAGCGCGCTTACGCGCGCTAGGACCGATCGGTGTTGCTTTATCTAAACATGATAACGCAAACATTTTTGTTGTCTGTTTCAACAGTTTATTTGTAGGCTGTATTTTTTGCTGAGGCGCGCCTACCAGGCTACTGGCTCTTTCTATAGTACATGCTAATCACCACTTCAAAATAATTGTAGCATCCATGCAGAAGGATTAAAGGGACACGGAAGGAAATTGAATAGGGCATTTTCTCAGATAAATAGAAGTCTATGACAAAACATGCCATTAGAATAGAAAACTGGCGCAGTAGTAAATTCATTCACCAAATTCAAAATAATTTAAAATAAGAAAGTGTGTTTGGTCTGGAGCCAAACCACTCATATGTTGTCGATGTCCACGAAAAGAACCAAAAGAGAACGTAAGAAATCCATGAGAGCCATGTTGAGGCTCGGCACTTGTTGATTCCAAGGTAAAGCATGGAGCATCTACAACGTGCCCTTAAGTAATAATATAAGTGTGCCACAAACAGCATGATAGGCTAGGCAATTAAGGTATCTGATTAAAGTTACACTAAAATCTTTACAAAATCAACTGGATTGTGAACTAACTGATAACCCACTATCATTATTCTCCTTTGATACATTAATTTTACTAAGGTCCACTGAAGGAGCTTCCTTACTGTTCTCAGGAACTGATGTTGCTGATGAATGTGTTGGATCTTCTCCAGATACAGCATCGCAAAGAACCTTATGAGAAGATTTGTTAACAGCTGCCTCCATGTCTATCATTCAATATCACACCACAAGGAAAAATGCAAGCACTTCGTCAGATGAATCAGCAGCATTAATTTTGAAGTCAGATGATTGACATTCTCTACATTCTTACACCTTGTCAAATGAGTAGGGCTCAAAGTGCAGGCATCTTGCATTTGTGTTTCTTCCTTACTCTTCTTGCCTTCAGGAGTATCAATACCCTTGCTTGAAAGATCTCCTTGTGGATCCTTGTTTCCTTCAGAAGACATGGTATCAGCTTTCTCC
>SPJY01002375.1:1238924-1260111 GCA_005191435.1 Raddia distichophylla
CTTAGGGACCCAAAATGTGGGTCCCACATGGCCCACATCTTACAGCAAGGTTCAAAGCCCGATAAGTCCACGTCAGATAACAAACCTCTAATCTATAGCCACATGAGTCATTGATGAAAAATATATTGTTACAAAAAGGACACCCATATGCCGTCCATCAGTTCGAATATCTATGACGTTTTATTTTGCAGTTTTATGATGAAAGTTATTGATTCGTCACTAAATTCCATCGGTCGGGAGGGCGCGGTACGACCCATGACGATTTACAAAATTTCGTCATCGAATAGTTCACATATATGACGACAAATCAAAACGTCACGACATTTTCGTCATAGATAAGCACTTTTTTTTGTAGTGGGTGACGGTGTTCACGCGATCGATCGGATCGTTCGCTGCCCGAGTCCACCCGAACAGACTCGACGCTATGCCCGGATGAGGCTTCACCCAAAGACTTAAGGCCCTCAGCCAGCTTCTCGAGGTACGAAGCCACAGCATCGCCCACGAGGACGAGATTGCCCAGGTGAGCGGATCTAATTACAGTTGCCAGGGCCTGGAGCCGTTCTTGGCTCTGCTCAAGGGGCCCTGGGATCCCTGAGACATCCGCGTCCTGCCCGATTGGAGTTTGGGCACGCGGGGATTCCACCCGGGCAGGCTGAACTTCTGCCGGGGGTCTTGGCGTAGGAGCGCGAGGCGGATTACGTCGCTGACGTTTGCGCCTGTCGCGTATCTACGGCAGAGTTTGGTTGATGGACTCGTCAAAAGTGCGGCGAACAACATCTTGCTCGCGAGCAGCTAGTGCAGCCTCATCTTGGTGCCGAGCAGAACTGATCCGCTCGATCTCTCCGACCGCCGCGACCTGTGCAGGATTCTGCAAAGTCTCTGCGCCGGCCATGTTGACGACGTGGTGGCCGTGCGTCTGCGCGCTAGACGGTGTCATCACTGTGTCGCCATAGGAGGAATCGACCGACATAGCCTTGGAGTCCGATAGATCTAAACCAGCGTAGAGATCATCGGTTCCGTATTCATCGTCAATGACGGGAGCTCGACCAAAGACCATCTCCGGGGTGTATCCAGAGACCTCTGTCTCGGATACAGACATCGATCTAGGCCGATAAGATTGATTCGAGCTAGCAGGGGAAGAGACATCCTACCCTTCTGAGTCGTAGTTCTCAGGGAGAATCTCTGTGTCGCTGGTAGAGTTCGACATGCTCGATCTGCGTATCCCCACGGGCGGCACCAACTGTCGACGGTTGGGATATTGACCCAAGTCAACTAAGGTTCTTCAGGAAGGAGATAGGAGACACACCGAATAGAACGAACCACAACGAACAGGGAGGCAGGGGTTTTTATCCTGGTTCAGGCCTCTCGGGAGAGATAATAGCCCTACGTCCAGCCTTTCTTATATATCGAGGATGATTACAAGAGGTGGCTCGTCGAGACGAACAAGTCTCGACGAGTTTATGGTGTACAAACGCGACAATGTAATGATCAGGTGTCTACGAAGTGCTAAGATGCGAAAGCTCTTGGCCAGGGTCCCTCTAAACGCCATAGAGGCCCTGTTTATATAGCGTTGAGCAACCGACCTACCGAGGGAATATCGGGCCGGGCTAACTACGAGATCGTAACGAACTCGACATGCCAAATATATCCCGAGGCAGATAAGGCATTCTCCTAGTCTTGGGGATCACGACATCTGCTCCAATCCGGGAAACCAACATCCGGGTCTTCACATAGCCGTGCAGAACTCTTGTTCGAGTCGGATTCAAATACGAAGTCTTGGGCGCCACGGAACCGTACCGACCAGGAGGCTGTTCGGCACGATGCACATGGGCCTTATAGAACCTTCCAGGGAGCTGGGCCCTGGCAGGCTGTTCGAATAGGGCGTCAGGGAGTGGGCCATGGCAATGGGCCGTGATTTTATCCCCGACAAGCTTTTGCTAGCAACACATCAAAGATGGCTCTTCTTTTCTCGTTAGATGCATCCCTCCTAAGTTCATCCTCATCGACATTTAAACTAGTACTCGCATTCAAAGCGTTATCATTAGCATCTGGTTGCCCAAGACCATCATCAGAATTCACCTCCTATGGTAGTTGCATATTCAACTCAATATCACGTAGTACTGTTTGATCCATAGAATTTGATGGCAGATTCAAGTCAATATCAGCAGGTGCTCTTTGACCTCTAGAACTTGATGTTACAACAGACTGCTCATTGGAGATCCTACATGTCATGGAAGGGGACCTCACCCAGTTTACTCCATAGCCATACATCATCGGTGAAAGCAATAGCCTACTAACTGGAAATCTAAAAATTGGCATAAACGGTGACTTCCTCTTGGCCCCTGGAGATCTAAAAATTGGCATCAATAGTGACTTCCTCTTGACCCCTGGAGATCTAAAAATTGGCATCAACGACGACTTCCTCTTGGCCCCTCGCCTGAATTATAAACACATGAGGTTAGAATTGCAAACATAATCAAGAACTCAATAAAAAATTAAAAATTGAACAATATTCTTGTATAGCACAACAGACCATACAATGACAAAGTTACCGTAGAGGATGAGAAAGAATACCATTTAAATCTAAACAAGATCATTCTCAAAATAAGAAAATTTTGAACACAACATCATGCTCAAAATAAGAAACCAAATCAATGGGCTCTACCACTATGACCGATGATGTCCTATGTTGTTTTCTGCCATACGGAGAGTGTTTTTTTGTTTTCTGCCATATAGAGATGGTGATTGACAAATTTTCGTTGTGTATATGTACAAATACAAGTACAATAGATGGTCTATTATTGAAGTCATAAACTATTGATATTGGCGGATATTCTAGCTAGTGAACATTGAGACCATGTCTTGACAAATTTCAGTACCATTGAACATTGAAACTTCAACTCTGAACAATGCCATTTGAACATTGATACTTCAACTCTAAACAATCAATTACTCTTGCAGTGCGTGAAATGACAAAGAAATGTGCAATGAGAGAAGACCTTCTACAAGAGGATGAAGAAGAGAACTCTTGCACAGTGGCAGCGGCGCCTAGTTGTAGGGAGAAGGCAACGAACGACGTCAACTCTGTCACGGCCATAGCAGCGGCGTCTGGCCGCAAGGAGAAGGTGGCGGACGACGAGGACTCCGCGGAGCCGTTGGCGGCTGTGGCCGTGGTCGCAATTGACCGGAATGCGGAGGACAATGACAAGAGATTGGGCGTGGGCGTGGAAAAGGATGACGGAGGTCGACGGCTTTAATCCGTGTATGACTCGCCGGTGAGCCTCTCATGATCTATTCATGAGGTCGGGAACTAGGAGCGGCGATTGGCCAATGGCAGCAGCAGCGTGAGCCGACGTCATGTGGTGGTTGCTCGCGTTTGGAGGTGTGATTTGCTGGTAGTAGCGGCGTACGGCAGCGGGCCAGCTGTGGGGACCGGCGGCATGCAGGCCTCGCCACCCCACCTACTGGTGCGGTGTGTTGGGTAGGGGATGGAAAAGGAACACGGGCAAAACGGTCTTTTCAGTATTTCCTTAATTTTTTCAACTGTGTCGGAAACGGCATCTTTTCTTGACTGGAGGGAGTAAATAGTGTGATGGAGTAATCAACGTCAGATACTTCTGTACCGAGAACCATAAATGGCCCTCAAATTTCCTCTTGCAAGGGGATGAAGATCATGAACCTTCCTGTCATTCACTTGGCGTTCATAATGGGTCCTGCAGCCAAAAAAAATTAACAGCAATTTCACTTTATGGGAAAACATTAGGCACATATTTGCAACGATTAAAAACTCGCACAGAGCCCCCAAAGCACAGATATGCTCAACCCCAATTTTTTTGTGACTAGTATCAAGACTAACTGAAGATCTATTCCACATCAATAAGACCAAAAACTTGTCCTGCAGTCATGCACAGATGAGAGAAGAGTAGACAAATGGATCCGCGCGGTACTGCTCAAGGGATGACCTAGCAGGGGATGGAGCTATAATTAATCGTCGGTGCGGAGGGTAGAGGAATGGATCGGGCGATGCTGCAGCGCAGAGTTGTCCACCTAGAAGCATATGACGGATCTTGCCAAGGTGCTCCACCATGAAGTGTGCCGAGTAGAGGGCACATCGGGGGAGAGGGCACACAATGCGGGAGGTAGGGTGCTGTGTGGAAGATGCGGCCTGCGGACTTCAAATTGCGATGGATGTCTGAGGAGATCGCTGCGACGAGAAAGCAAGATCGATTGGGGAAGAAGGTGCGTAGAAGATAGGATCATAGGAGTGGGAGCGATGATTCCGGGTGGGAGCGGTGAAGCTAAGATAAGGCAGATATCTGTGGAGAGTTTTTATCTTCAAATATTTGGGTTATCGGTACGTTTCTCTTTTTTGTTGCCAACTAAATGTAGGCAAAGACTAGTTCTTGTTGGCAAACCGATCCAAAGGTTGTTGGTAGATGGAGGAGCCACATTAATCTTATGCCACACAGAACTTGGAAAAAATGGAAAATCGAATAAAGACTTGGTTAAGACAACTATGCTCTTGAATGATTTCAATGGCAATCCAACTCCAACAATGTTGAGATCCATGTGGAGGGTATTCCGGTGTTGTGATGAATATGTGTGACGACATTTTACTTTGCTAAGATTTTGAAGTACTTTGGTTGTGCATTTGGTGAAACGAGCACAAAACTTGAAACCGGGAAGAGTCCACCGGACCATGTCTGATGAACTCCTGTCAGGGAAGTTTTTGTGAATAATTATTTTTCGATGATCTTGATGCACTTGATTCTTTATGATGGTGATGTTTTGTAAATCTATCCTTGCAGGGAAGTAAGTGGTTTGTTTGGACTCATCTCTGTAATGCAGGTGCCGGTGGGTACGTGGCTGACGCCGTTTCGCGGAGGAGAACTGGAGGTTTCGGACATCCGGGGGCGTGCAGGCGACCAGATTCAGTACGTCGTGGTCAAATGAGATGGCGTGGACAAGAAGCCTCGCTATGGCAAGGATCCGAGACAGCTGGAGACTGGGCGTTTGTCACTTGGTGGCGAAGTGAGACTAACTGGTGGGCCTCTAGTTGTGGGATGGCGACCAAGATGCTGCAAGGAAGGTGTGAGGATGCTTCCGGAGGAATATTTGGGCGGGCCCAAATATTACTTGTCAGGAATGAGATAGGTGGCGTGTGTGTTGTACACTGTGGAATCTCATATTAAGGGTGAAGGCAACCCATAGGGTTTGAGGGTGTCTTACCCCTAAGGCTATAAATAGAGGGGGAGGGGAGCACCTTCTCCTCACCACTTGAGCTAGAAATTTCAGATTTGTGAGAAGGGGGTGTGGGAGAGAGAGGGTGGTTCGTTCATTTTGCATGTTCGTGGCTCGTTCTTGCTAGTTCATACGTTTTGATCTTGTTGCTTTGTTTGTTTTCATTGCAACCAGTTTATTTGCCACATATCCTTCTTTATGCTTCTGATCCATGATGTTTTGAGGGTGCTCATATGGTTTTACATCTCTCTTTCACCCTAGGATTGACTAGAGACCAAGTTTTCCATCAAGATGCAAATTTGTCCAAAATTTATTCTTCTTGAAGAAGTCAGTGTTTTGTTCTTAGAAAACTCTACAAAAATTAGTTTTGAGTTCTTCCACTTGGAGCAGTTCCATGACTTCCATATGTATCAATATACAAAAAAATTGAAGTCGTGAAGATTCTCTGTTTAGATCCAGTGAGGTGAAAACCGAGCCCCAAACCTTCTGCATGAGATCTGTGACATATTGTAGTGTTTGATTTTTCTGGATTTTTGTGCAAGGAGGTTTGAGGTGATTTTTCGTAGAGTATTTCACCAGATTCCCACCATCTCTCTCCTCCAAATGAGAACAAATTCTGGAGAATCTACTTTTCCTTATCTGAAAGTGGGTTTAGTGATTTGGCTTGATGTGCTTTATTAAAACAAGGTTTGAATTGATTCTATTTGTTTGGACACTTGACAACCAAGATTGTAACTAAAAAATACCCTCATTTTTCATGGGTCTCATCCATACAACTTTGGGGTACACATAGTTATCACAGTGTTTGTATTTTGAAAGGTTGGTGAGTTCAAGGAGCTCCAGTCCAATGAAAAATCTTCAAGGCTCCCATTCACCCCCTCTGGTCGCCGTAACGGGTTTACAAGCTAAAGGTTTGCTCATGGTAGAACTCACGATGAGCGGCAAAACTGTCGACGACTGGGAGACAGGCTCCACGGGCCGAGCTTACTTAGTTGGTGTGAGGTCCAACCACGACCCCTCTCCTTACGCTCCGCTCGGATGTCTAGGGGAGGCCAACAGGTAGTTGGAGCTAAGAGACAAAGACATAATGATTTTTATCCTGGTTCGTGCCTCCACTGTCGGTTAATAGCCCTATGTCCAATCTCTATTTGTGATCGAGCTTATAGCTAATATAAAGGGGGGAGACCGAACTTGAGAAAGCTCGGGCTCAAGTACAATAAGTGCTATGGACAGTGTGTGTTCCTGGCCACTTGAGAGGAAGAAATCCCTCTTATAATTATCATGTCCTAGCTATGTGCTAGTTCTACTGGAGTTCTCTTGCTGAGAGCCTAAGTCTGGAAGCAAGTGATGTTGGATGAAAAACTGGATGTTGTTGCCTTCGTGCTCAATTCATTTTATAGGCAATTCGCTCATGCACCGTAGATCGTCGTCAGTTCATGAGGGCACGCAGGTACCGGTTGGTCAATAGTAACCTATCTCTGATCCGCTCGGTTCTTTGTGTCGTACGCTAAGTAATAGCAAGCTCCCATCCATTCATGATGGCTGGCCCCACGCCTTTTCGGTGGCAGGTGGCTCGAACGACTGACCCATGAGTGGAAGGGCATCATCTGCCGGTGGTTGTGGCAGGCACGTCTTGGTAACGGGGCAGAGTTGACTTGAGGCCTTAACTGTTCGGTGCCTGTTGCGGGTGATGAGGCAAAGTGTGCTTTGGGGTGCGTTCCTCGATCCTTGTAAGCTCGAGCTCGGGCTTAAGAAGCTCGAGCTCTGGTCACGGGGGTGTGGCGGCAAGCTTCAGTAACTTGTGGGGAGGCTCCTCGTCGTCCATCTGTCTGAATGGGCCATGTTCGCTCATGGACCGTCTGACTTTCACCAACAAAAGTTTATCGACAACGTTTTTGTTGTTGAAGGAAAGGGGAATTATAGAGCTCTCTTAGGACAAGATTGGTATCACACAAATTATTGTGTGTCATCTACAATGCATCAGCTCTTAATACAATGGTATGGTGACAAAGTGAAGACTATATCAACAAACACATCAAGCACAATGGATTTAATCGATTCAAACAACGTTGGAGTTTCTGGATTTTTGGAGAACGTTGGAGTTTCTGTATTTTTGGAGTGTTTGCCTAAAAGATCTCTGGGTGAATGTGACTTTATCATGAAGGGGAACATGCATGCTACACTATTACAAATTCAAAATTTATACGCGAACACCCAGGATAATCATGCGAGTAGGGGATCACAGATTGTTACCCGAATCACAAACTGTTACCCTTGACGTGCGGTTGCAGCGTGAGTTGAGTTAGAGTAGCCGGTTCTCATGTCACACGTGTGGACCTGAATTGCCGCTAGTCAACATGGACATCGTGGGTACAGAAAGTAGACGTGGTCGACGTGCTCCCCAGGCTTCACCGATCAACGTGTCTGTGGCAGCTGCTGCACCCCTAAGGTATCCACACGTCTAGGGCTGGAATGCCATGCGAAGACTGTGCTAGCACCTCATCGCGTGGCTAGGGTATTCTCAGAGGAGGGTCGTGGTAGCTAGAGTTCAGGGTGGAATGATTGGCATAGGTGCACTGCCCCTAGCCTCTTCATTATATAGTCGTGCTAATGGGCTTTTACGTTAGTGGCCCATTAGGACTCTAATTCCTATATGGATCCATATCCACTCGTTAAACCCACTAACAGATAAATCCATTAGGCATGTTCCAACCCGTTAAGTGTGTGACCCGTTAGGTTCAAGCGCAACTCAGTCATGGACCCGAAAACTAACTTTCTAATCCAAAGATCAATAGCGGTTCCTAGCAACACATATTTACCTCTCGAATGCCCAAAATGATTCTCATCGGCTGACCATTGATACACTCACATTCCGATCCTTTTGCCACACGACACCAATCAAGCTGATGGCAAGATGTGTGTCATCCTTGTGATAGCTCAACCATTCAGTTGTCAATTTAATGGATATAAGTTATGATTAACCATTAATCACATTGGCACGGCTATACACTTTCTTTATCTGTCCACACCGAGTATCCTAGACGTATCTCTCATGTTATCAAGGAGAGGCAATTCCCTTCTTGATCTATCACACCCCAGCGCCATGCTTTATGGGCATATTTGTAAGTTATATTTATAGCTACCCAGTCACGAAGTAACATATGATAACCCCAAAGTATACTACTATGCATGCTAGGACTATATGATGATCTCAGATCTAAGCACCATATAGGTGTACCACTCGAGACTACAATTTGATGGCATTTTTAAGAAAACAATTTCAGCAATGTCTCAGAGTAGATCAATCCAATTATCCATGTTCTCGAACATATGTTCACATTATTAATTTGATATTTATATATATCAATGGTATGTGAAACAATGCCATCAATCAATAAATGTGTTGATCAAAGCATTACCGCTCCTCGTAATATTATGGATCAAGGATCATTTAGAATAATATCACATTGACAATTGTGTTTCACAACCAAGCCGTACTTGATAAACAAAGTCATGACATTTATTCATGTAACCGATAATCAAAGCTATCAAAAATACATGAACAAAGACGTATTACAGTCATCTCGTATGATTGATCTAGGTCATATTCCCTTCATATATAAGTAGGAAAATCATTCTTTAAGTCGATTATGCTTGAAAAGGAACGATTTGAAATATTGAACTTATGGAACAAAGATCATTAGAGAACTTCGAGCACAAGTTGGGCCAAGGTTTCATATCGGCTCATGAATTAGAAGAAGTCAATATAGGGAATGGTGATGTAAAAAGGCCAACTTTTGTGAGTGCGAGACTACCTCAAGAATTCAAAGAAAGGCTATTCGATATTTTTGAAAGAGTATAGAGGTTGATTTTCCTGGGAGCACCTTGAAATGCCTGGCCTAAACTGACCCAGTGTCATGCATCGGATCAGGATGAAGCCAGGGTATCGACCGTTTAAACAAAGCTCCACGAAAGATTGATAATTAGATTGTTGATAAAGTAAAAGCTGAAATCGAAAGATTGTTAGAAGCTGGATTTATAAGTCTGTGTAAATGTGCTGATTGGATTTCAAGCATTGCCTCTATAGGAAAGAAAGACTCGAACAAGACTCGAGTATGCATTGATTTCAAGGATTTGAATAGAGTAAGTTATAAGGATGAATATTTGATGCCAATAACGACAGACTTATCGATGTTGCATCCAAAAATCGTATGATCAACTTTTTGGATGGGAACGCGGGTTACAATATAATTTTCATGGCTAAAGAGGATGTTAATAAAACAGCTGTCAAATGTCCGGATTCTATTGGCTTATTTGAATGGGGGTGATGACTTTTGGGCTGATTAGCGCCGGACAGCATGTCAGAGAGCTACGGATTTGATTTGTCATGATTTGATCAGCAAGGTGGTCGAAATCTACATTGATGATGTTGTTATCAAGTCGCATGAAGAGAAAAGACACTTAGAAGATTTGGTGACCATACTTGCAAGATTTAAAAAGTTTGGAATGAGGATGAACCCCAACAAGTGTGCTTTTGGAGTATTGGCTGGATACACTCCAATAAGATAAAGACAATTAAAGCAGCCAAACCTCCAAGGAGATAATAGAAGTTACAAGAGTTGATCAGCAAAATAAAATACTTGAGGTGATTTATATCAAATTTACCCGGTCGAATAACATCATTTTCTCCCTTACAAAACTAAAAAATGCTGATGAATTCTATTGGTGTCCAGAATAACAGGAAGCTTTCAATGATATCGAAGAGTACTTGTGTAATCCTCCAGTGTTAATGGATCCAAAGAAAGGTTCTACAATGTAAGGACAATAGAAATCTCGACGTTATCCTCCTTCTAGATTAGGCCACGTTCCATACCGGACTTGCGGTCGCATGAGAAGATTCTCAGTTAAATCCATCACGATCATCGGTCCTTAGGGACCAGAGTGTTGACACTGGTCAACAACTCCGAGTCAAATATAAGTTGGTCAAATTTTAATTAAAGGTGAACAAATCCAACCATAACCCATAATTCTCCGGTCTCATCATACATGTCTCAGTTCTGGTGATTATAACCGAAAGAATGGGATTCACTCCCGTGATTATCTAACTGAGCATCACCAAGCATCTGATATTTAAAAATGGTGGATAACAATATAATATTTAATTCTAGGGTTCAAGATATTTCGATAGGTGTACATACCGGACTAACACATATACTAGGTAACACTATTTAAGAATACACCCTTTTAATCAATATATAGAAGGTTTGGGGTTCAACAAATAGCTTAGCTGGCATTTTAGGTGGACCGTAGCCTAGGCTTGTTGGCTCGGCTTTTTAAATGGCAAGAAAAAAAGGAAGAAAAGGGGAGGGAAACTTTGTAATTGGATTATATTTTTTTATTTTTATGGAACTGAAATTATATGCGTTAGAAATAATTGTTTGGGTGCAAAATAATTGCGTTAGAAATTTTGGGATGTCACATTGAAGGCTTCTCTAATTGGATTGGAGTTGTCCAAGAGCCAATCGACGTAAAGTAGCTAATGCTTTCCGGTGCCCTTTCAGTTTGGCAATCATGTCTTGGAGATGACCTGCCTTGGGGTCTTCGGGTGATTTGCTTGTATCTTCCAGGGGACATACATCCATCGGATCATCATGGAGATAACCCGATGGATCGAAGCCCAAAGTAGCCAGCAGATCGACATCGTGGATAGCGATTGGTTATTGATCAGAAGCGTATTCTGTTGTTGCATTTGGCTCTTGAGTTATCGGGACAAGACTGAGAGCGGATTTGCAATTAGCATTGGGGTGCAGCCGTGCAGGCTGAAAAATAGATTTTAAATTAGAAGAAGCCAATGTTAGTTTGTGTGAGGGTAACAAGTGAATCCAGATTACCACGATAATGGGAGATTGTGAAAGCCGAGGAGCTGCTGGCGAAGTGATGCTGGTCACGTTTACTTGGGTCTGTAAAAGTCGATGATAAAGATCGAGTCGAGTAATGATTAGAAATTAAAGTACAAACAATGCTATGAGTGGATTCGGTGCTAGTGGCACATACCTTTAAGCTTTTTGATGATGGTCGGGTGGACGCACAGGTGCTGGTTTTCTTGGAGGATTGCTTGCCTGTTTCGAGTTATGACAGTGAATTTTCAAAATGTGCTAATTAGAACTCAACGTTGGAGAACTTACTCTTTCTTTTCCTCTTTGTCACTACTGGTTTGGCTGGTGACGTGATCTTTGAGATTTAGGGCCCTAGGGTTGATCCGGGCCGAGTCGTCTCCGATGGTGGCCTGCATCTTAGTCGTGCTTGTCTGCAAAAACAAAAGGTTAAAATAAGACAAGGGTGTATATATAAAGGTAATAAAATCCGATCTAACCCATCATCACAATCTTCATCTAACTCGGAAGAGGTGGAAGAACTGGAAATAGAATTTGTAGATCGGCTTGGTTCATCCGCTTCATCAGATATTTGTATTTTTGCATCGCTTTGAGCGGCTTTTGATTCTGATTCTTCATCTCCCAATTAATGTAAAAGATGTTCTCGGCTGGGAAGAAATGGTGGATGTAAGTATTTACATCTTCATCATTCGGTACCAATGGAATCCCACCAAACCCGATATTCAATGTGACTACCTGATACTAAAAGGATAGAATTCGACATACTCAGAATTTGTTCATTGGCTAAATGCACGATCACTAGTGCACTCCTTCTGTTTTGATCACTCCTGGGATTTACTTTATTCAGAACCAATTTTGGAATGAGCTGGCCTAAACCCAATTGACAAGCATAAACAATTGGGTGCTAATACTCGAAAGTTGGTTTTAAGGTATGAGATCTTCTACTAAGGCCAAGGTGCGTTTGGAGTTCTGTCCAAGTGCATCTCCCAAGAGGAAGGGAAATCTCTGATTAATGACATACTCGAGGGAAATCCATGGATCACACTCATCCCATAGGATCTTTATAGGAAACCTTTTGGATGGGCTACTACTGTCCCATCATCTCAACTAATGCTTGGGACATGGTCACTACATGCTCAACATGCCAATTCTATGCTCAAGAGGACTCATAAATCAGTGTACTTCCTGCAAACAATAAACCTTTCTTGGCATTTTGCGAGCTGGGGAGTTGACATCCTAGGTCCATTCTCAAAAAGGCCTCCAAGGCTGCACGTAGGCCTGATCATTGGCCGGGCCGGGCCAATTTTGAGCCGGGCTTGGAAAAGCCTGGTCCCGCAAGACCAAGCCCGAGCAGGACTCTATTTCAGGCCCAAACTCAGTCCGAAGCCCGAAAGCCTGACTCAAAACCCGAAAGCCTGGCCCGGCCACGTACGGCTTAACACGCGTTTTTCCTGGGCCCGAGCCCGGCCCAATGCATCGGTCGAGCCTGGCTGGGTCGGGCTTTTTTGGGCCAGGCTCGCCGAGCCGGGCTGCCCATGAACAAGTCTAGCCTGCACATACCTACTCATCACCATAGACCCTTTCACAAAGTAGGTTGAGATTGAGCCGGTGTCAACTATTACGGCACTCTCCACTGAGAGATTTTTTATTTTTTTTTGCAACAATGAGGTCACTCGGTTTGGGGTCCCGAGCCAGCTAATCACTGGTAATGGGACTCATTTCACTAGTGACTGTTTCAGGAATATTGCCAAGAAGTCGGTACCAAAATCACCGATGCCTCTGTGGCTCATCCACAGGGCAACGGAGCTACCCGAGTGTGCCAACAGGTAAGTTATCCAAGGAATCAAGAAGCGAGTCTATGATCGGCTCCTCAAGCTATGCTGGAACTGGGTTGACAAGCTACTTTTCATCCTCTAGTTTATGCGAACTACCTCCATCCGAGCAATTGGACACTCCATTCTAGTTTGTATATGGCGTTGAGACTGTGCTACTTGCTGAGATAGCCTTGGGCTTCTCGTGCGTGTCCTTCATGGAGCACGTCAATCAAGAACAAGAACATCTATTGGACATGGACTTATCTGAGTCATGACTGCTTACATTCAAACAGTGCAGGCACATGATTTGGCTGGTCCATGCACCTAGGACCTTGCAAGTTGGTGACCTCGTTCTACAACATGTTCAAGACTTGTCTCACACCAACAAGTTGACCCCTCATTGGGAAGGTTCTTCACAGTCGTCTTAACATCACGCTCGGGGGTTGTTTGCCTTGCCATAGCAAATGGTCGAGTCCTAATAAGCACATGGAACATCACCCAGCTCCGTAGGTTCTAGTGTTCTACGCATAGTTGGTGTTTTCTTTTGTGCGCTCTCTCCATCACTCGGTTTTTAAAAAAACACACAACTCGTGTCCCACCTTGTTTTTATATTAGGAATTGCTAATCATCAATCGACTGAAATCCGAGGGGATTTCAGTCGATTTCTCACTTACCCGCGCGCCGCCCGACGCCTTCCTCCTCTACGGCGACCTCCTCCTCTCCCGCCGCCGCGCCGCCATGGATGGGTTGTTTAGGTGGGGTTCAGGTTTGGGGTGCCGTCGGGCTTAGAGGGATGGCCGGCGGAGGCGGCGGCCCGGCGGTTGGTTGGGGATGGAGTGAGGGCGGCAGCGGAGGCGGCGGCGCCGCCGCCGGAGCCGGGGACGGGAAGGGGGGAAGGCGGTTGGGGCGGCGGTGGCGGGGGTGAAGGCGACGGTCGGGTTAGGTTGGGCGGGGTAGCGTCGGCAGGGGAGGTCGGGCGGCGGGGCGGCTAGGCGCCGGACGCGGGCGGAGGTGGTGGGGAAGGAGGAGGAGGAGGAGGAGTGCGGAGCAAGGGCAGGCTCGGACCGTCGGGGTCGGGGACGGTGGAGGGGAGGGAAATGGGGAAAGTAAGAGAGAGAGTGGGGGCGCGGGGCTCATCTGGGCCGTTGGATTGAGATCCAACGGTCGAAAAAATCAACTGATGGGTATTAAAATAACAGTCGACTGTGCAATAGACAGTCCCTTACTATTTTATTTAGCTTAAGGGCCTTGCCGACATGTCTTTTCCTCACTTGTCCCGCGCATGTTAAGAGACGGGTGGTCTGAGCATTCATTTCACTTCTTTTTAGCACTTAGCCCCATGACTTTTCGTTGGCAGGTCAAATGTCAATGTCGGAGGACCGCACCTGTGCACTACATCAAGTTCCCTTTTCTCAAGGTAAGCTGATTCTCATCGCACTGAGCAAATTCTTGGCAGCGTCATGGACTTCTCCGGTCTCCCGTCCTATGCATGACTAGCACTACGGCGGCAAAGACTCGCATGTCTTCTTTCCTGTGATTTGGCCCTTGCTCGCAAAACCAGGCTCAAGGACTAGGACATAGGCGAGAGCAAGATAGGGCTGACTCACTACGGGAGAAATGCTTTTTTTGTCGGCGGCCATATCAATTTATGTCGTTGGCAAACGAACCGATGACATAACTTAGATCTGTGTCATCAGTAATTAAAGAGCCGAGCACAAGTGCATGGATGTTGTTTGGTGGATGACTAGGAGAACCTATGTCGTCGGGTTACACAAGCCGAGGACACAATGATAACTTGTGTTGTCGGCTCTAAAAAAGCCGAGTACATAGCTCGGCCTACCAGACGTCGCAATAACGGCCCAAATAGAACGGCCCCATGCGTTAGTAGTATTTTGTGGTTATGTCGTCGCCTTTGTGCAGGCTGACGACAAAGTCCTCATCTAGGCCCACTCCTCAGGCCTCTCGCTCATGACAGGCAAGTGAGTCTAGTGCAGTTTGTGTCCTCGTGATGGGTGCGGACACGGGTCCCGATCTTCTGGTGAGAGACGACGAGGATAATTCGGTAGGTGTCACAGATACCTAAACGATCCGGCTTCCAACCTCACAAGGAACTGAAAATCCTAGCGATCGCTAAACCACCACGACGAGTGTTATCGACCGAACCAGAGGCACGATCGACCTGTCCACGAAGGACGTTCCTGCAAGCAACCGAAGAATGAGAAAGAACACAAGAAAAGTAATCACAATTGGGAATATAGATTAAGATCAACTGGGGTTTAGAAACTTGGTCTTGTTGGTCTGGCTGACACAAGAAGAACAAGGCAATATCTCACATAATCGTGACGAAGGCGAAAATCTTCTCATTAACTTCACGAAGCTTGCCCACCTCGGACCAGGAAGTAGATAGCTGTTGCTCGAGCTCAAGGACCCAAGACTCCAGCTCTATGATCCTCTCTTGCGAAGTGCCAAGCTCCGCCCTCACCATGTCCCTCTCCGAGAGGACCCTAGAGTGAGTCCCCGCCTCCTCCTCTCGAAGAGCCTCTAGCTCTTGGAAGCGTCGGCGTTGATCGGCCAAGACTTCTCCAGTACGAAGAACCAGCATCTTCGACTAGACAGCTCCCTTTAAAATGGGTAGAGCATGGCAGGTTAGTAGGATTTCAATAAAGGAGATGGAGGGAAGCGACGGAAAATACAAGCACCTGGAGAAGTTTATCTTGGAGGCCATGAAGCAGGGTTTTAGGCGCTACCCCATCACACAAGTACCCAACCTCGGGAATGGTTGAAAGCATATTTTCAGCCAGGTTCTCCGAGAACATGGCTACTACCAAGGCCGGCGTATTCTAGGTCCCTCCACCTGAAGGAGTTGGGACCGAAGGGCCTACGACGCCGGGAAGGGCCGAGATTCTAGCCCTCGAAGTTGGGTCTGGAGGAGTTGCCCCCTCTATGCCAGGGGTTGGAAGAGAGGGCACCCTAGGGAGAGGTGCATCGAACCCCATTGAGGGAAGAGGGGAATCTTCGCAAAAAATAAACAGACAAGAAGATTAGGTGAAGTATTTAAACAGTCAAAACATAAGTTAATACTATGAATACCTTCGCCTCCCCATATGTCTCCCACCAGGGGCACATAAGGCGCTCGAATCCCTGCATCATGCTGACTGATGAAGAGCACAACCTCCACGTCGTGAGGATTGGGGCTGGTCCCTCTGCCAGGGCGGCGCACGTTCTCCGCCGCCACTCTGCAACGCGAGGCCACGACGGCTGGGTCCTCCGCCATCACGCATGACTCCCCCAACTCCCAAGACAAGCACCCTTGCGCAGAAGCGGCTAGGAGATGCTTGGGCGCCATTGAAAGCAGAAGAGCTCGACGGAGAAAAAGATCGGAGACGGTGGGGAAGAAAAGCGGTAGCGGTCAAGGGTCTGCTCACCAGAGAAAAGCTCGCCGGTGATGCGCAAGGAGGGCTAAGAGACGGTGGTGCTGCAGTAAGAATGGGGGAAGGAGGCGCCGGAGCGGAGAAAGGAAGCAGAAGTAAAAAACCGCCGGTGAGAGAATGGAGAGCGTAAAGCAGTAGGCCCATCTCCCCCGTATATTTACAGGTCAAGCCACTTCCAGGATGAGTGACACGTGTCGAAATGAACGGCCAGAATCGGAATCGTCCGCGGGAAAAATTTTATTTTTCCCCTCTAAAAGGATCCCAGCGACGCGCTACCAGGAGTTGACACGTGGAGCGCACGATCACTGTTCCTATGGCGCGCAGTCCGAAACACGATACTATAGTGTCACAGCAATCGTCATATCTCATGGATCATGGGCCAACCGTAATAAATGCGTCGCTCAAATTTCTAGGTAACACTAGCTAACTCTTCAAGTTTTTAAGTGCAGTGCAGAACTGCCTGGAATCTTCGGTATTTTCTCCACCGCATGGTGAAAAAGGGCCAGTCTTCGGGTGGCAGCCTATCACCACACCGAGGCGAGCTGAGGCTGCAAGGGGCTTCTGTTGTACGGAGGTCCCCCTTTTTTTCGAAGAATACAGCAAAAATCCCGAAGGTGTGGCTATCGAACATGAAGGGCCCAAGGACCTTGAAGATCCCTAGGACATCAAGGTGAACGCAGACGAGGATTAAAAATTATCCGAAGATGCTACCATGTGGGTGAAGACAGGGCCACCCGAAGATCTTCTGGAAGGGCAGAAGAGAGGGAACTTCGGGTGATGCACAAGACTGCCCGAAGATCTCTTCGGGAGAGTCAAGGATAAAGCACGCTGATGGCTATGCCATGGCCCACTACTTGTTGGGCCAAGCATGGGCTATGGGCCCTGGACACGGTTGCTGTAAGAAAGGCCCACCATGGGCCAGCACTTCAATAAGGGCTTTAAGGCATAAAGGGTAGTTAGGGTTTTTCGCATACCCAAAAAGAGGATCGATTGTTGTAAAGGACCATCGATTTAACATCGACGATCCAGATGCGAGGGAGAATGTGTCTTCTTGTACTTACACTGTAAACCTTAATCACCAGTACCCCAATAAATACATGAGCACCCCATCCATTGGGGGTAGAGCAATTCTATTCCTAACCCAACATTGCTTCTCCAGTTCCAAAGCCTTGTTATTTCTAGTGATCTCTCTATCTTGGGAAGACACTCAAGTACTGTCTGAGACACCATGACGACTCTAATTGACCAGAACACACTAGCCTAGCCTAACACTTAAACCTCCCAGTTAGGTCATTAATTGTCGGATTAGAAGCGCGAAGCCAAAGATCTGGAATTTCTGGGTAGTGAGCTTGCAAAGGCCATATCTCCCAAACCGATTGGCCTAATTTCACGTTATAGAATTTGTTGGAAAGCTAAGAGCATGACCTACGGTTCAATCAACATGGTGGTCCTCCAAATCCCACTAAAACTCCCATAACAAAGTTCGCAAGCTGCTGCGTATATGGATTCACCCCCAAAGTGCAAACTCAACTCCTATTTCTCCCAAATCTCTTCAAAACCAAACCAAATCACCCTATAAAGAATTTAATTGTGGAGAAATAATGCTAAATGCATTACCACAATATGGAGCCTTAAACCCTAGCATAGGAGGGCGACGGCTAGATGGCTAGGGTGGTGGCGGCCAGCTAGGCAGGGGCGGACCTAGGCCCAGGGCCACCTGGGCCATGGCCCAGGGCGTGGCCCAATAGGAAGAACCACCCCTAGGTATTAGGCCAGTTTAAGGCCCCCAATCGGCTCACCCAAACGCCACCCACTCCTCCCAAGTCGCCTCGCCCCAACAGTTCGACACCACCCGCTGCGCTGCGCTCCCCTAGTCTCCACGCCACCTCGCCCTCGCCACAACGCCTCTGCTCCGACCGCTCACCGACGCCGGCCTGCGTCGGCCCCCGACCGCCTCGCTCCGGCCTATTCCTCTAGGTCAGAGGCCCCTCGCCGCTCCTCCACCGGCCGTGGCGCCCACCGCAGGCCGGCAGGCCGCCGGACGCCTCCCCGGCTTCTTGCCGTGGTGCCTCACCCCCAAGCCACCGCCCCAGGCCCCCAGCCAACCTCCTTCTCGGTTCCTCCGGTTCTCCTCAATCAGTGCCCAGTGCAGCTGTGCAGGCTGTAGATCTGAGATCATGAAGTATTGAAGCTGAAATTGCATATTTGCATGATTGGGGTTTGGATGAAATTTAGGATGACTCGTTGTTTGTTTTAGAATGGGCGTAGTTCACTGATATAGACATATAGCGTAATAGTGATATGTGTATCTAGGGTAGTTAACTGCCATCCATAAAAAATAAATTAGAAGTAGTCTTATTAACAAATGGTTTACTTCCCCTAAAAAAATGGTTTACTCATGAGTTGTGAATGTTGATGATAGACCACTTAGCAGGTAGTCTTATTAACTCCTTTGGTTTTATTTTTCTAGAAAAAATATAAACCTCCATAGGTATAACTTAGAAGGTAGAAGATGAAGAGAGCTCGGACATTGGAATGTTTTTATCAACTAGCAATAGCACCAGTTACACCACAACCAAGTTCCAATGCAAATTTTAAGAAACTGTGGGAATCAGAGCTAGTAACAATCAAGAAGCTACCGCAAGATGAAGCTACCTCTTTCTAGTGGTATTTAAAAAATGCTTGCTCTAAATTTTGCTTACTATCCACTTGTTTATTTGTCCATTTCATTTCGTTAATATTGATTTTTATTTTAATTTCCAGGTTTGAGATCTAAAGATACTATTGATGAAGGTATATGCTTGTAAGAAGCGAATCTGTCTTAAAAAGGTACTATATTATTTCGAATTAGCAAACTTCCTTTCATTTCTATGTTACTTTTCGATTAGAAAAATTGAGCTGTGTGTTTCGACAAATTTTCATCTTATATTAGTATGAACATCACTTTTAGTTTGATCTAGCAACTAGACTTGTCAGTAGTTGGCCCGGGTCTCATTAAACTCCTGGGTCCGCCACTGCAGCTAGGGCTAGGGGCGGTGGCGCCGGTTGGATAGAGCGGCATCTGCTTGAGATGGGGGGCGACGACACTGCTGGGGAAAATGACTAGGGTGGTGTCGCAAGCTAGGGCGACACCAGATGGAGGGAGGCGGTGGCGCAACATGGTGGGAAGGCTAGCACCGACGAGTAGAAGAGCAAGCGAGGCATCAGCTCTAGGAAGAAAAACACGGACAAAAAGAATGGCTAGGGACTAGAGACTAGGACTGGCAATCTAGCTCGAAGCTTGCGAGCTGCTCTTATCTTGCTCGGTTTTGGCTTGGCTCGTAGGCCAACGAGCCTGAGCTCAAGCTTTTTTTGTAGCTCGGTGAAAAAAGAGCGAAGCCTAGGGTTGGCTCCCTCGTGGCTTGCTTGTAACTTGTGGATTCGTGAATTCTAGATATATATTCAACCCGTATCACTAATAGTTGGTCCACCTGCTGACATACAATTAAACATATCGCCAACACAACCCAGCAAAAGTCCTCAAAGACTCAAATTTAAGGCATCCCTTGGCAGAGCCCCCCAAACCCCCCTATTTAATTTTCAAATCCTCAAAGATTGCTGATCAATTAGTTCATCAGGCTCGCGAGCCCTCATGAGCCGCCTGAGCTTTAAACAAGTCTGAGCCGAGCATTTTCTCGAGCTCATGTGGTGAACAAGCCGAGCCTGAAAGTGAGCGAGTCGAGCCAGCCCTTGGTTTCCTCAAGCTCAGCACGTGGCCACCCCTACTAGCGACCAACGGGGTAAAAAAAAGAGGGGGAGAGAGGCTAGAGTGAGTACGAGGATTCTAGTGAGATGGGGAGGGCACGACTGATATAGGGAGAAAAATCCCATGCTTGGGGTGACCGGTCTCCAATTAAAGGGCAATTTGTGGTCGGTGCTGACTTGGGCCAGTTGGGCTTGGCCATCCCGCTTGCTGCTTTTTCATAAAATCTAGTATATTGCAGCGGCCTGGGCCATTCCTTGGTCTTCACGTAATCAAGCGCAAGTCGGAGCTGCAGATTCGTAACTAGCACCAGCCCTTTTCACCATCACCGGAGATCCCTCGATCACGGGCTCACTACAGGAATTTAAGGTTTTTCGTCGGCCCGAAACAATTTAATCGGCCTAAAAAAACTGATTAAATTAAAACCATATTTTCATCGGCTCATAAAACCCGATGAAATTAAAATCGTAATTTTTTTGTTTTCTAGTAATCCATGAAAATAAATGTTTAATTTCATCGGCCCCTGCGGGCCGACGAAAGTATCTGGGATCCCGCGCGTTGGAAAATATTCCATGAAAATAATTTTGTATTTTCGTTGGATTTTGCCGATGAAAATAAATTTTTTTTTTTTTTGTAATTTTGTCTGCTCTGGCAAATGAAATTAACAAAAAACCTATATCCTATGGGAAAAGGGAAAATTATTGCAGCCGTATGTTAGCTAGCAACTCGCCTCCACGTTGACGCACCCCGCCCTCTATGCCGCCACCGCCCTACCCAGCGACAGTCACCGCCCCGTCTAGCGCCCGCTGCCGCTCTGCCCCATCCCGTCCAGTCCAGCACTGCCTTGCCCGGCCGCGGCGCCCACCTAGCCCTCCGCGCCACCGCCGCCACGCCTAGCACCAGACGTCGCTGCGCCATCCAGCGTCGCTTTCGCCCCGTCCAGCGCCGGCCACCGCCCCGTCCAATCCAACGCCATTCTATCCAGCTCTGGCTCTTCCAGCTAACGCCGCCGCTCCACCGCCGCCACGTCCTGCGCTGCCACTCGTATAACTTCGTATAATGTAT
>SPJY01002375.1:1260161-1434656 GCA_005191435.1 Raddia distichophylla
CGGCACATCTCGCCTTCACCTTATCATTGCGTCATCTTAGGTAAGTGTTTTGATTTGCATGTAAATAAACGCTACTAGTATAAATGTCGAATGTAGATTTAGTGATTTATGTTCAATAGTGTAGGGAATTGTGATTTTTATGAAATGTTATTTGTATAAATGTCAAATATGGCATATTGTAACATACACCTATCCTATACGTCACCCGTTCGGGAGTGACACAGGGCACATTAAATTATGATCCGTGTCGGTCCGGAATTGTCCACGTTTTTTTGACAGCCTGTGAATGGATGACCTTAGTCGTGGTTTGTATGACATGTTGTGGGGATCTAAATGGAATTTCGTCAGCATAATCCTGTTGTTCTCCGATGCACGGCATTTCGATGTGCACTCGGAGAATAGCAGGGTTATGCTGCTGAAATTTTGTTCAGATCCGATGACATGTCATACAAGCTGCGCTATGGTCATCCATTTGTGGGTGGGTTTCGGACCTATCCTTGCCTAGAACCTTGTTAGGATTTGAAACCCATATTCATAATAATTAATGCATTTAACACCATCAAAGTTGGGATATGATCGGAGATGGATGTACGACGATGGAGAAGCAATGAGGCGCCGTCAAATGAATGGATGATGAAGACCCAGAATTTTTGAATCCTGTTTATGCCTCGAACCCTGGAGGTGGCTTGGCTAAGTGTCCTTGCTTTAAGTGTCGTAACTTCTCACGACATGTCAAGATGATCATGGAGCATCATCTGTGCAAGTACGGATTCATGCCAGATTATCTTACATGGTACGAGCATGGAGAGTTAAGACAAGAGAACACATCAATTCCAGTTGGTCTTGTAGATGATGAAGATAATTTGATAGGAGATATGATGGATGATTTCATGGAGCGGTTTTAGAATGCTCCGGGGCCGGAAGTCGAGAAATTTTTTAGTCTTCTATTAGCCTCGCAAGATCCATTGCATGAATCCACAAATGTCACCGTGCTTGCAGCTGTTACAAGAATAATGACAATTTGGTCAAAGTACAACTTTTCTGTAACATGTCTCGACAATCTTGTTGAATTGATATCGAACATTCTACCAAAACCAAATAAGATGCCAAAGAACTTCTATCAATCTAGGAAGCTCTTGAGCAATCTAGGGATGCGTTATGAGAAGATTGATGTGTGCATATAAAATTGCATGTTGTTGTGGAAGAAAAATGAAAAGGAGGATCATTGCATAATTTGTTGTAACTCCAGATACATGGAGTTTGCCAAAGAAGATGGGACAGTGCAGAGAACAACCCAACCGATGAAGGTGCTACGATATTTGCCTCTCGCAGAAAGGTTACAACGATTATATCTAAGTCTACTGCGAAGCACATGAGATGGCATAAAGAAGGTGTTCGTCTTAAACCAGATATAAGGTGCCATCCTTCCGGTGGTAACGCATGGAAGGCACTGGATAGATACGATGCAGATTTTGCCAAAGACCCCAGAAATGTGCGCATTGGGTTAGCTACTGATGGCTTCACTACTTTCAACACAAATGCATCATCATACTCGTGTTGGCCTGTTTTCGCGATTTCGTACAATCTTCCTCCTGCATTATGCATGAAAGACGAGTACGTGTTTTAACCCTTGTCATACCTGGTCCTGATTATCCGGAAAAGAACTTATATTTGTTCATGCAACCATTGATGGAAGAGTTGAAAGAGCTGTGGAATGAGGTAAGGACGTATGATGGCAGCAAAAAGGAGTACTTTACCCTGAGAACAGCGTACCTTTGGTCTATATATGATTTTCCTGCGTAGGGATGTTTTTGGGATGGAGTACACATAGCTGATTATGTTGTCAAATATGCATGGGTGATACATATGCATTTCGTCTAAAGAATGGTGGCAAATTCAGTTTTTTTACTGTCATCGGCGGTTCACCTCTACCAATCATCCTTTCAGGATGGAGATAAGTGCATTTCGTAAAGACACAATAATGACAAAGGGTCTGCCGAAGCATTTAATAGCGCGTGAGATTGTTGATTGGTAAAATAGATTAGTTGGCACGGAGGATGGATTTGAAGGATTTAAGGAGACACATAATTGGACTCACATATCTTTTATTTGGAGCCTCCCTTATGCTACCCATCTAATTCATTGGCACAATGTGAATGTTATGCATCAAGAGCGTAATGTTGCAGAAACAGTTGTCAGCATCTGTTTTGCTTTCAAAGACAAAACAAAAGACAACATTAAAGCTCGTTGAGATATGGTTGAAATATGTAACCGACCCACCCTTGAGGTGCGACCAGATCAAGCAGGACGTACAGGGAAGCCTCGTGCTGCATATTGTCTTAAATCAACTAAAAAAAGGAGGTGCTTTTATGGCTGAAGAATGTTAAATTTCCTGATGGCCACGCTGTAAAGGCTGCTAAAATGGTGGTAAAGGACATGATGTATAATGCTTGTATCTCGGGGGTGTGCTTGTACTATAAGAGGTTCAAAAATGAAGATATGAACAGAAAGCTAGGAGCTTCTTCAATCTACCTAAGAGTGGACGAGTACCTCCAGGTGGACATTCCTTGGCTTAGGAAGTGTCCTGATGCTTGGCAGGCACTTTTTGCCTACTGGACATCGCCTAACTTTGTTGAACAATCAAGGCAAAAGAGGACCAACAGAAACGCGGGCCTAAGAACCACTCATCGATACGGTGCCGATGGACATGTTCGTCTCACGCGCCGCATGGTATTGTCATAAGTTATTTGTATTTTGGTCATAATTTTGTTGTTAGCAACACATATCATCATTGCTTTGCAGGAGACTGAAAGTGGGGTTGCGCCAAGCAATATTGACACATATGTCCAAGGCCACTTTGGAGGCAATGCAGCACAACCAGAGCAACTTTGTAGTGATGCAGCGACACAACAGCTGGTAATTGTTGGCGATTCTTACGCTCTTAGAAATTAATCCGCAAGCGGACCGATATCGCTTGTAGTTTTCACCTAGGAGTATTCCAAGGTATCGAATCCACAGGGAACGAGGGAGAAAGATAATTCTAATATCTATATTATTGATATACCAACCAGCTAGCTAAGGGGTAAATATGATACGATAAATAGACCGGTGACACACACACACACTAAGTAGAGTGCTACAATAATTAGGCAGACAGTTGGGAGGACAACAAGACGAGTTTAATAAGTTCGCAAATGTTGTGTGATTCAGTTTATTGAGAGAGCTTGGGCAATAACGATCAGTGGTTCACTTAATATTCGTCGTCGGAGCTCGGACAATCACTACCACCCGCTATCCTGAATTGGAATCCTGAATGGTTATGATCGTTCCGATTTGGCTCTACTGATCCAAAGCCCGACGCTGTGGGTTACGCACGAGATAATTAATATCTACGGATGGATAGGGCTGTCGCCACCTACCACCTACCACATATATGTGGGCCCGGGTGTAAACCAAGTTAGTCCTAGTCTCAGACACCACGTCTGCTACTATTTCTAATCAACCTTTCTCAGATCCTAGGAAGATGATCTAGGTTCAATACTTAGCTCTCTAAGTATACGAGTGAGAACCTAAACTAATTCCAGATGAATACAAGCTACCGGTAAGGCTAATCCACACAACTCATATATGTAGATATGCTCAATCTCAAATAAAGCTCAACACTTTATAAAATAAATGAAGTAGTCTTACTGAATACTTTTGGTAAGCAGGAAAGGATACAAGAGCGTTACCCAAATTCCCGAAGACACTTTCGGAACTCCGAGGCTTCAGCTCGACTCGACTCTAACTCCCAACTAATCTACTCTAACTAAAGAGCAACTCTAATTGAAGTGGATGAAGTGAAGTGTGGTGTTGTGAAAGTGAGGTGAGGGGGTCCTTTTATAGTGTTCCCGAGCCAATGAGAGGGTGCCACGGCATGGGACACTTGTCATGTTGCCACCCTCCGAAGGAGAATCCAAGGCTGCATCCGAGGTGGGTCGGCCGGCCTAGGGTGGGTCGGCCGGCCCACCATTTTCATCATCTGGCCCTCCAATTCGGTGTAGATGCTCCATAGATGGTCTAGATTACTTCCCCAAATCGGTTTTGTTAGTTGATGCTGGCAAGTTAGGAATCCAATGGAATCCTATGCTCATTTGTGAAGGAAGTACTACCATCGGATCAAACCGACTGAAGTGGACGGTTGGGATGGCCTCTAGGTGTGTTTCTTGGCGTGTGGGACAAAAACCGAGGCAAATTGACCAAAAGAAGGGACCGGCCGACCTGGCTTGGGTCTGCCGGCCTGCCTGGTCTGGTCCGGCCTGGCTCGTCGTCTTCTGGAACTCCTTTCTCTCTCATCCGAGCTCCAAATATAGCGAATAATATATGTATTTCGATCATCTCGACGAGCTCTTCATCATGGTGCAGTTCATTTTGTCATTTGATGACTTTCAAAATATGTTTATTTTAAACTCCATCTTTCGTCCGATTTGCATACGGCTGATAAATCGTCTTTTCTTCTGTATGCCTGCAAAACATGAGACTACACCAAAACTCGTGGAACTCATTAATGTTAGCCTCAATGTAGTTTGAATTTCTTTATTTTGTAGATATGTTGACGGTCAAAAGCATACAAAATTTTACAAATGAGGACCGTCAACAGTAATGATTTTCAAGTTAATGACATGAGTTCAAGTTAATGATTTTCAAATTATTAACTAACATTCAAAAAATATTGCAGTCTCGATATGGGGAGGAAATGGTGGTCCACCATGGGGAAGACTACGATTGGAGGAAAGAAGAATTACACCCTATGGCACTTTACGCGAGTAGTGGTGGTAGAAAACATGGGAGGTTTGGGTGGTGGATTCAAAAGAAGCCTTGGCTGAGGCAAGGTTGTCTCAGTCCTCTGCTGGCAGTTCTCATTCCTCACGCGAGATAGCGCTCGAGCAACAGTTGAGTCAATAGTAAGAGTTAATGAGGCAATCCCAACAATACATGATGGATTATCAGGCATACTGGCGACAACACTTCGAAGTAAGTACTCTGCTGTTTTGTGTGACTTGTAATGCCCTAAATTATAAAATTATTGATTGTACATAGGATGTAAATTACCTGGTTATCGGATGTGCTAAGTTGTTTGTTTGTACATTTTGCAAACCTTATTTGCATCATTGTTACCTAAAACCTAAAATTGTTATATATGCTGTATTACTTTCATAATTGATTAAAAACAATTTAATGGCTGAAAATTGTACAAGTGGCATCACTTGTTACTTTAGGACTAAAATTGCAATATTAGTTATGTTATCTTTAGAATGGATGAAAACAAGTTTTTATGGCTAAGATGTGCACCTAAAGTCTTATTTGTGTAATTTTTTTTACTATCTTCCATTAGATGTCTCTTAAGACCTCAAATTGCTATCAAGTTATAATTGATAGATATATGCTACTATTTTATTTCTTCTAGGTGATGTCCCGTGCTTATTTTGGAGCCAACTTTGAAATGCCTGAATTTCGGCCCCCGCCGCCTCCTCCTGGCCTTTTTTCCTGACGCCACAACCGGTAATTTAGTTTCTACCTCGTATTGCATTTCTATTTGTTAAACTTTTCCATTTTCAGGTTCACACATTTTTTCCCTTATAATGTTTTAGGGCATGCATCTCGACACCGCCTCTTGCTGCTTACGTTCAAGACAACGCCGCTAGTGCTTTCGGGACGTCTTTCATCAGTCAATTTATAAACTCCGGAGGCGATGAAGCAGGTAGCGGTCACGGATCTCACTCTCCTCGAACTTAGGGTGTGTGTTTGGTGAACTTTGTGACTATGTATGCGATGATGAACTATGTATGCGACGATGTATGTGATGTATTGCGATAATAATGCGACTATGTATGTGATCTATTTGTGACTGTGATGTTCCTATTAAATACTATGATTTTTATGTCAATTAATGTGTTTTTAGTTTCGTCGGCCAGAAAAAACCGACGAAATTACTATAATTTCATCGGCAGCCGATGAAACCGATTGTAATTTCGTCGCCCAGATTTTGTCGAGTCAATTTCGTCGGCAAACCGACGAAATTATTGTAATTTCATCGGTAAAACCCCTAATTTTGTCGGTTCCGGGCCAACGAAATTAAACTCATTTCCTGCGCTGCGGTTAATTAAAATTCTTTCATATAAAGTAGACAGATGGAAGATAAAGAAGAAAGAGAGGTAAAAAAAACTTTTGAAAAACTTATTAAATTTTTTAGATTAATTTTAATACCGAAATTTTGAGGATGCCATGTTTACAACAAAATAGGTGTTAATTACTTATAGAGATAGAGTACGTTTTATTATTCAATACTAACTACATGTCATGTTATAGATACACATCGTCGATGACTTAGATGTAGTTCGGAATCGTCGAAGCCTGCTCCAAAATAGTTTTGCTCCCATATAAAATAGTATTACAACCTTCATATATAAATTAACTAGCATACAAGTCATTGTTTACAACTGAAGCATCTATATATAATCAAAATAATAGACACTTGCATATTACAAACCGTCGCCAAATACATATCTTTATGAGACGATTTGTAGCATCCAACCGTCATCAAACAAACCATACGATTGTAGATAAAGAAACGTCATATAATACATATTTATAAAAGACGCTTCTTATTATGAATTGACTCTTTTTCTCATACCTTATTTGCAACATTTGTAACTACGTACGAAAACGTATCTAATGCAACTGACATATAAGACGGTTTGGATGAAATCGTCTCTAAAGCAACTAACATATAAGACGGTTATAGCTAAATTGTCTCTTATTCCCGACCCGCGTGGGTGCTCATCACAATAAAAGACGCTTTTTGGGTTTGCTGGGTTAAAACCGTCTTAAAATGTGCGTCTTATATTACTCTTTTTGTACTATATAAGTGCAAAATTTACAACAACTTATCTACTCACCTAGACCCTAATTGCTCATGATCTCATGGGATAAAAAACTAGGAAAGGTCAAGTTATAACGAGGTAGTAGCTCACCATCTCCAATGAGCTAGCGCCATAGCGACAAGGTGGTGCATCAGTGTAGTGGCCTCTCCTTGAGTGGTAAGGAGGTGGACCTGATCATGTGAAGACATAGCTGCCATGGGGGCGCGACGGCACGGCCTCGAGCGACGAAGGGGTGGCCATGGTGGTGTGGCCTCGAGCAACGAAGTAGGGGCCATGGAACCTGTTGGTGATATGCCCTAGAGACGATCATATGAGATGATTGTATCATACGTCTATGTTCATGTACTTATGAGTTCCCTGAATAAATGTCACTGCTTTGTTCATTAAGTACGACTTAATTGTGAAACACATTATCAATATGACATTATTCTAAACGATCCCTGGTCACATATCATTATATGGAACAATAGTGATTTGACCAGCACATGTATTGATTGATGGTGACGTTTCACGTATCATTCATATGGAGATATAAAATCAATAATGTGGGCACATGTTAGAGAACATGGGGTTGGATAGACCCGCTCCGAGACACTGCTGAGATAGTTATCTTAAAAGTGCCATCAGGGTTAGTCTCGAGTGGTATACCTATACGGTCCTTCGACCTGAGATCCTTATTGATTCTCAGCATGCGTAGTCGTATACTTTGGGGCTATCAAACGCTTCACCGTAACAGGGAAGTTATAAAGGTAGCTTACGGGTATGCCATGAAACATGACGTGAGGTGTAAGAGATCAAGATGGAATTTGCCCCTCCTTGGTAACAGGAGAGATATCTCTGGGCCCCTCGGTGTGGATGGATAAGGAAAGTGCATGGCCATGCCAAAGTGATTAAAGAGTTAATCACAATTATATCCATTACATTGACGAGTGAATGGGTCGAGCTATCACAAGGGTGGCACGCTTCTTGCCTTGAGCTTGACTGATGTTGTGTGGCAAAAGGATCCTATATGAGTGTATCGAGGTTCAACTGATTCGATCATCGTGTGCATTCGGGGGTCACTATGTGCTGCTAGGTATCGCTATTGACTTGTGATCTGAAGAAAGGTTTCTCTGGGACCGTGGCTGACTTGTACATGAGCCTAATAGGTCACACATTTAACGGGTTGGAACATTACTAATGGATTTGATCCATTAGTGGGTTTGTGCGGATTTAGATCCACTGCGCACTAATGTGTTTCTATTGTAGAAGATCCGTTAACGCGAGTCATAATGGGTTTCTCGTAGAAAGCCCGTTAGAGCACTCTATAAATTGGAAAGGTGGGGCGCGGGGTGGGAGAGTCTTCCCACCATGAAACCCTGGCCGCCACCACGCCCCACTCCTCTAAACCCTAGCCGCCGCACGCACGGGTGCTAGCACACTAACGCGCAGCGTTCCTTCCCTGGACGTGTGGATACCGTAGAGGCGTCGTCGCTCTTGCGCCGGCGCTGATCGAGAGGATCGGCTACATCCGCGACAAGGAGGAATTGTACCGCGTCGAGTTCGACTACGTACAGTGCTTTGCAGCACGCGGGGAGGCTTCACCCACTCTTCTTCCGCTGCTAACGTGCTGCAAGGGTAACGATCTGTGATCCCTGACTCGCTTGCTTCCTGGGTGGTCACGGTAGAAAATTTTGTTTTCCGGCTAGTGTAGCACCGCGTCCTCTTTCAGAACCATGACGGCACGGTCCACTTGGGGTAAGGCATCATGTCCTTGAGCCATTGTAAGGTTGTCAAGATGGCATGACATTTCAACCCTAAGCTATGAGGCGTCCTGATGTTGCAGCGCTGAGGATAAGGTGGGTGCGAAGCCAAGTGCCAAATGGCGAAGTAGTGTCCAATAACATCGCGTCGCGTAATCTTAGAAGAAACTTTAGTACAATAATTTGTTGCCATAGATGATAGGATGAACAACAAAATTGTCACTTGTAAGTTTAAGATGAGAAGATGGTTCCTATCATCACTTTAACTTCGCCAAGGTCGTTGAAATTAGAGGGGTGAGAATACCGACGAACTTTGATTGCTGCGGTTGCCACCCCTTTCTATTTTCACCATCGCCTGCTGCCTATGAAGACACCCTCCATTCTTCTTTGAGCTTCTAGCAATAGTATTGCTGCCGCTGCTTTCGCCCCAATAGAATTTTAGTTTTTATATATATATATATATATTGGCTCTCTTTGTTGTCCTAATTTTTCCAGGTCCAAATTTAATCGCCTAATTTAGAAGAAACTATATGTAAATGAGTTGTCTTTTCAATTTCTATGATGCCCAATGAATCGGTACTAATCAAAATTCGTATACATTTCCCGTGCACCGAATAGGATAATAGGCCCGCGTCATGTATCCGGCCCATCAGGCCTCCCAGCCTAACCTGCCGTCCATATCTCATGTAAACGCGAGCAATATCACGACAAGTGCCACACGGATCCAGCTCCAAACCTAAACGAGGAATCAATTAAACGGCTTCCTCTCTTATCTCTCTCCCGCGCCATTCCTTATCAGGCGTACGCACAGCACTGCATTGCACTGCTTCCCCTCGCGCTGCCTCAAACCCTAGCAACCGGCTCCCATCCCGTGTCCCCCATGGCCAAAATCCCCATGCATGCGCCGCCGCCTCAACCTCCCGCCGCGTCTCCTGTCCGCCGCCAGCCTCTCCTCTCGCCGCCGACCCTCGCTCCTGCCGCTCCACACTACGGCCACCCATGTCACCACCCCAGGCTCCGGCTCGATCGGATCCTCCAACTCTCTGAAGTCGCCGTCGCCGATGGATCGCACAGAGGGCGGTTGCGTCGGCACCGGTGGCAGCTCCCTCCCTCGGCTAAATCTTGACGCCGATCTGGCCGCGCCAGTGCCGGCGGCAACTCCGCGGGAGCTGAACCTTTTCCCGTTGGCACCCGGCCATGGAGCTGTCGCGGAGAACACCGATGTGGTCGACGACGTCGTCGACGAGGACGATTACGACCTCGAGGTCCCCGACAACATCATCAGCCAAGACATGGGCCTGAAGAGCCTTGGCAAGCTCAACACCTCCGGCGAAAATGGCCAGAAGAACGCAGCTGAGAACAGCGCAACGTCGTCGACGGGGAAGAATAGCCCGTTCATGGAGAAGCTCGGCACTGGAAGTAAAGAGAAGCTTCCACCACTGCATTCTCCAGCCGGGGCAGGCGCTGGCAGCGCTGCTGCTCTCTTTGCGTACGCCAATGGAAAGTTCAGTGAGGCCCGGGTGAAGAAGATCATGGCGGATGAGCGCCTCGTGGAGCTCATGTCCACTGATCCTGCCATGGCCAAAAGGTGCCGGTTTCTTTTAGTGCATGTGGATTGTGGAGAGCGGTTTAATACGTAGTTATGTTATGTACGGTGGATCATTTGGTTAAATCTAAGCGTTTTCATGTCTAATTTCAGGATTCTCAACAATCGGAAAAATAATGCAAACTATTTTCAAAGGTTCGCAAGGCGCACAGCCAAGCTTTAGCATAGTTTTGGGATGCTGAAGATGGAGGCTGGTACATTATCTGCACGGTTGAAATGGGTGCAGGTCAGTTCTTCGTACCAATACAGGTGGCGAGCATTTTGATTCGTGCTTAAGTTTTGACATTAATTCTTTGTTACTGTTGTCATGCATATTTTGCAGGCAAATTCTGCTCAACTAAGAAATCAGAACAATATTCTGCAAATCCATCTGCAATCTGCCGAGAAGATACTACGGGTGAAAGATGGTACGTTTGTATTGTTGTTTTCCAGCAATTTTGTAGTCTAGTTTTGTAGTGGGTACTGGGTACTATTGGCGATGTGCAGTCTTACAACATGCAATATTTGTTTCGAAAGGGTGAGGTATTGAGCGTGATTCGAATCTCCTGTCTGGTCGTCACCGTCACCACGCCAACCACCATCAACCCCTTCACCTAGCCTGCACCGTCGACTCGTAGAGTCGTAGGGGGAGGTAGAAGGGATGGTCTAAGTCTTCTAGGCGCCCCACTGCCACCTCACTCAAGTTTGACATCACCGTCACCAATCGATCGTTGACTTCTGCCAACAATGATCGATGCTAGGCCTAGAGTTTCATGATATTTGTTGCCATATCATCGCTTCCCTCCCCATCATCACCTCCCTCTGGGCTCCATCATGTTGATAACACACTACTCCCTCCGTATCAAAATGTTTTTCACTTTTGACTTTTGAATAAACGTTTGACCATTCGTCCTATTCAAAAAAATTATGTAAATGTCATTTATTTTGTTGTGACTTGTTTTATCACTAAATATATTTTAAGTATGACTTATTTTTTTACATATTTATGCTAATTTTTTCAATAAGACGAATGGTCAAACGTTTGTTCAAAAGTCAAAAGTGACAAACATTTTGATACAGAGGGAGTAGTACAATGCCCGTGCTTTACGACGGCCTATAAAGGGATGAAAGAAAAACATAAATTAGAACAACATATGTTATCATAAAAGGAGCAAAAGTTTATTCAAAAGACTGAAAAGGGATGAAAGGAAAACATAATTCGTTTTGGAGATGCCATTGGCAAGAACCATAAAGGAAGCAATGACCGTCTATTAAAGCACATTTTGGAGATGCCATAGGCAAGAACCATAAAACAAGTTTTGTTTGTACAAATGCGCTTTAACAGCTCACATCAGCCTCCAGGTTATCAGGCAGAGATATGTTTGATGCAATAGTTTTTTTTAAAAAAAAATGTCAGAAAAGAAGGTTGCTGACACTGCTAGTGCATTAGCCAAGCAGCAAATGTCTTCATGATTGCAGTGATGGGAAATATTTTGAACGCAGGTGATTATGCCTTGGAATTGTGCCTCATCAATCTGGGTTGAAACCTTGGCTCCCTGGGAACCGTCTGGGGCTTCACTGATCTGCATTTCCAAGATAACAATTAGCTGAAACAGCTTGGAATGAACAGCTACATGTATTCAGATACACATGAGGCTAGAATCCATGACTGATCTCGTAAAACGCATACATGAACTGATTCAGTGATGCATTCCAAAAAAAAAAGAGAAATGATTCAGTGATACATGTACAGAACATACAAGAGCAGGAGATGTGTGAGGATCCATGGCTAAAATAATCCTACCTTTTCGGCACAAATGTCCTGGAGAAATCCGGCATTGGATGCGCTCTTGGCGCCTGCTCCTTTCTCAGCTGCTTAATCTCAATCTCTTCATCCAGCTGAACAAAAATGGCACATCTCAGTCATTGTATCTGAAGAAACGTCTGTGTGTGGTGCATACACCATGGCCATGGGCTATGTACTTTTTCAGATAATCAGATGGGGATGCATGTAGTGTACCTTTCTCTGTCTTTCCCTCTCCATTTCCAGTTTCTCGAAGAAGCTGTTGCGCTCAGCAACCTGCAGGGTTGAATGAAAACAGCCGATGCATTGCATATATAGCCTTCAGGAACTCGTCGACGGCGAATTAGCAATGCGGTGTACTACTTACCTGGTGATCAAACCTGGCGCGACCAAACGAGCGCAGTTCGCTGTGTAGCACAACGTCGAATGGTTCCGTGGGTTCTTTCGCCCGGGGTTTCATCGTGTTCTGCAGAAAATGATTCAAAATCAATCTCGCTTAAACATGAAATCACTTGCGCATATAACAAAAAAACATGGCCTTGCAAAAAGTTGCAAACGGAGACATTGTTCTGTTGCCATGATAAGTACAACACTGTAGCTAATCATCAGTACGGACAAGCAATGCATTGTTTGTAAAAATTCATTGTTCTGAATTAATTTTCTTAGGTTACCATTTCACGAGAAAATTCTTGTGAGCATGGTTCGGCGTAATGAACTGAAAAAAAAATACCGTTCCTGTGATCTTAGCAGCGATCTAAGATTAGCAGGATGATGCGAAAATATTTTGTAATCGTAGTTAGCATACCTTTGGTTCATCAGTAGTCCATGGGAGACCTTGCGCAAGCGGATTGCGCATCCTCTCCTCCTCTAGCAGCTTCTTCCTCATTCTCTGCAATAAATTCTCTTCTTTTACCCTTCCTCTTTGCTGAATTATAAAAACATAGATAGGGTTTCTTCAGACCTCAGAAGCAAATAGAACGGCTGATTGTCTATTGGTGAAAGGACTAGCATCTTCTGGACATTGGATTGCAATTGATTCAGCACACGGGGTGTTACGTCTAGACGCATAATTTGAATTCCGACGATTTAGTAGTCTCTGTCTCTCTTCCGGTTGTAGACTTTGCGATGATGCTGTTCGAGAGGCATTGATCTCCTCCCTAACCTCAATCGGTTGGTTTTGCCTGGCTAATCTACGCGCCGCATTGATATCAGACCTAACATTGTCTGACTGGTTTTGTCTAGCTGCTCTGCGACGAGAGTTGAACTCTTCTCTTTGCTGTTCGGTCATTCTTTGACGGCGAATCCTACGACGATCTCTTGCCAACTCCCTAACGTCTTGCGTGGAGCTTGAATTTGGTGTGCCTTCATAGTCTATTGTGGATAGAGTTTGGCCAAACATATAATTTACAGTTTGTGAAGGTTGGAGGGGTAGTCTCCTTGCTATTAATCAAATATATGGAAACAATCGGGTTATATATGCATCAAAATAGCATATATATGCTTAATAGAACCATATATGTAGCATCAATTGGCATACCATTTGAACATTCAGCTTGCGTAGCTGTAGCATACGCCGTCAGTGTGCTATTCACACCAAAAGGTGAATACAGTGGCGGTGGTATATTTCATCGTCCGATTCATTTCCTAGCCTAGCATTTAAGTTTTCTCGAATGCATAATGAACCAGGTGTAATGCGGCATGGCCTCTTTGGGAAACTATGATCGACAAACACTGCAACGTTGTTTTCTGTAATAAGAATATGAAATAAGAATTAAGGAAACCATAATCAAAAATAAAATCTGGATATGACTATTATAAATACCTTCTTTTCCTTTCGAGGATTTGTTGTTTGGGTATGTAATTAGAATTAAGGAAACCATAATTAAAATAAAATCTGGATATGACAATTATAAATACCTTCTTTTTCTTTCGAGGATTTGTTGTTCGGAGTTCGCAACATTATATGAAACCCTTTTGTTATATTCAAGAGATCACACCGAGAAGAAATGTTTTTTCTGTCATCAGTCAAAATAAAACTCAATAATGCATTTTGAAAGCCTTATAGATCAAAATTCTAAAAACCAATAAATAAAAATTATTGGAAACATTATAACATCCGCAACAAAAGTGTAAATAAAAACTACTGGAGCATGAAAACGAACACAGTGAATCCCAAACAATGTTAATTCTGATTAACATTAAAGAATTAAGGAATGACATTTGCAAATAGTATGTAATAAGAATTAAGGAATGACATTTGCAAATAATATGTAATAAGAATTAAGGAAACCATAATTAAAAATAAAATCTGGATATGACAATAATGCACTTCTAACGCCTTATAGATCAAAATTCTAAAACCCAATAAATAAAAACTACTGGAATCATTATAACTACAGCATTGAACTATAATGAGCATCCAATTACTATTTCCTGTAATGGACGAAATAATCAAGTTCATTATATTGGTCACTGAGAAAATATGCATGTCCTAGCACTAACGTTTTCTGCTAACACTGAAAAAATATTAATTAATGAGCTAGCCATACGCAGTACATATAGAAGACGAAGATCGCATGGACAGCTGATGACAAAAATTTAACCTTACAATGTAATGTAGCAAATAGTACTCTTACCGACATGGTCATGGAGCATGAATTCATCAATCAATTGCAGCAACAGGGAAAAAACAAACTATAATAGGTGGGGCAGGTAATACCACTGTATGAAGGCTACTAAAACAAGAAACGACATGAATATCTTTTAGCGTATTCTAATTTTTGTACCACCAGAAGTTTATCATGTGTTATGCAATACAGCAATTGGTTATAACAACTCTTTCGGCATAGTGTACAGAAGGTATTTAGTACTTTGGATGATATTTGTACATCACAGAATCTATCAATATATGACAACATAAAAACACATAATACATCACAGAAATGACAGAAACTTAAAAAGGAAAGATATGAACCCAAACTTAAAAAATTCATGGATTTAATATTAATTCATCAATACAGCACAAAAACTAAGTTGTCAATATTCTAGAAATGATGTGCATAATTTTTCTTAAAGAAACAGGGTATAGACTGGTTTGACCATGAAGGATACTCACGATCATATCAGGAAGAGACCGATCATATCAGGTAGAGGCATTTTAATTTTAGTAAGCATGATCTCACAGTTATTTGCTCTTCGTGTATCAACCTGAAATAAAGCTAACAGAAACAATCATTCCATGATCTGAACAGAACGACTTTTTTGTAAATAATTTAAGGAGTCAACATATAGGGCAAGGAAATGCCAAAGGAAAAATTATTCAATGCTCAATTAAAAGGATAGTGATTGCAGAAGGGGATACTATTAATATGACAAACCATACTTCCGTACTTTATTATGTGAGAGACCGAGGAAAGGGGAGAGAGAGAGAAAGGGGTGCGGCAGGTGGCGGCCGACACGGATAGGCCGAGGGAAGGGGGGAGAGAGAGGGGGGCGCTTACCCTTAAAAGGCGGCGACCGGCGACCGGGTGGGAGGCCGCGTGGCGTGGCCCTGGGAGGCGCGACACGGGGCCGAGGTGACACCAGGGAGGAGGCCCGGGGCGGCGCAAGCGGAGGGATAGAGGGAGGTGGCGGCGCGGTTGGCGACAGGGTGGGAGGTGGCGTGGCGCGGAGGCGCGGTCGCCGAGGCGATGCCAGGGAGGGGGCCCGGGGCGGCGCGGTTTGGGGACGGAGCGCCGCGGTGTGGGCGGAGGGAGAGAGGGGGCGCCGGCTTTGGTGAGGGAGAGGGAGGGGGACGACGGGAGTGGCGGTTATGCTGGGTGGGGATCGTGGGAGGTGGGTGAGGGAAATCAGAGTCGGCGGCTTTCTTTGCCCCCTGTTGTCACTAACATTTTGTAGGAGCATAAGGAGGAGTCGAGGACGACTCCAATTCAAGAAGAGGAGGATAATGAGGACATACCAGCGTCGATACGATCAGTGTGACCGATGCCCCTCCTTCCTCTCCGACCACTCCAACGACGACCGACGCTGCTCCATCTTCGTCGCCGGGGCCTTAATCCAGAAGCCCAGCCTTTCAAACCTTCTCCGAAGAAGCGGCGCAACAAGTCCAAGAATCGCGATGCCTCGATGACTCAAGGAAGGCCCACATGGAAGCCCAAGACGCCTGAAAGCCCGGCTCGGCCATCTAGCAGCACGTCAACTTCAAACGGGCGTAACTCGGGTTGCCGAACTCCGTTTTCAGTATACAACCACTCGTTGGAAGGATTAGGAGATAAGCTTTCCAATGGATCCGGCCCCACGTCCAGATTCACTGCAGAGCGACAGAAAAATGCAGAACAATATTTCGGGCCAGAATTTCAAGGTGCTGCGTCATCGTATTTTTTGGCCTATGGCCCATGTATCACTAGGGTTTGGTGGTGGCTGCACCCTTGGACGCCCCACTCCCCCTAGCCGCAGCTATATATGTGGCCACCGCCTTTTTTCTACGTTTAGGTTTTGTTGTGTTTCGGTTGACCCTTTGTGCGTCTCTCCTCGTGTTCGCATGTATCGACTAGACAACCCGTGACAAGAAACAGAACCTCACCCTTTCATGAGTTGATTTATAAGTTATCATCTTGTTCTTACTTGTTCTCGGTTGCAGCAGGTTCAAGGATCGATCGGGTTTCGACTTGGTTGATCGGTTCAGCGAGGTGACGTTGCGATTGCTTGGTTGCTGATTTTGTGGTTAGTAGCCGATCCATCTACTTCGTTGTACACCAAACCGACATATCGTTCCTCACCAGAAGATCGGGCCGACCTAGTGCGCATCAACTTCCCTCCAAGAGAAATATAAATCTCTAGAGGAGAACCAAAAAGTGCTTGAGGCGAGGCAGAAGGCCATGGAAGGAGAAATTTTCCTAGCCAACATGCAAGCCGGGAAGTCGGGTCCAGAGCTGAAGGGTAAACTTTCCAAGTCAGGCTCTCCCTGGCTCGATCCCTTGATGCCTTAATCGTATTATATTAACCGACTGAGTTCCAAGTCTTTGATGAGATGGTGAAGTCTGCCGTCGAATTACGCAACTGAACTCTAAGGGCGGTAGCTCCAGTGCTTCAATATATTTATCCTGAAAAGGAATTGCCATCCGATGCCGATGTAGTTATGGCGCGACTTGAAGACGCTCCTTCACAGCTTAAGGCCTTTGCAAAGGAAGCAAAGACGACTTGTATGAGCTGCTCTGGCCGTCATGAAGTCGCACTACCTTGACATAGACTTTGACGCCGTGCGAGAGGGCTTCGCTTGCTCTGAAGAAGAAGCCTCCACTCTTATGGAGAAAGCCTAAGAGACCTCACCATCTTAGTAGAGAACTTAGATTTGTAGATACTTCATCTCCGTATGGACAGTTCTGTAATACATCCAACTATTGATCCTCAATACTACTGATGTCGTTTATCCGAGTAGCTGATTTATCCCACTCTTCGTGTATAGCCTTTTGCCGACTTGTCTAGGCCCCGAGTGCTAGGAATTAGCCCTTGGCTTTCTCCCTATGCACGTGCCGAGTGACTAAACAATGTCCATTGCAAATATTGGCTCCACCACTCAGAAATTTCACGATACCCAAATTTGACAATCGTACGTAAAGAGAAAAATTGATAAGATAGGGTGCGGTGAATCCGCACACTATTTAGTGTAGCCCCAGATTACTACTTAGTCGTAAACGGCTGAGTAGCAAGTCAAACGAGCAACCATTTTACAAAGCTCAAATACAAGATTCAAGAATAAAAACGATGTAGCTGCTCGATGTTCTAGGTGTTAGGTATATCCGATCCGTCTTCACGCTTTAGCCAGTAAGCCCCAGGCGAGTCACTTCATCAATTACCTAGGGGCCTTTCCAGAGTGGGAAGAGTTTGTGCTCGTGCTTCTGATTCCTTTGGAGGACCAAATCTTCCTTGAAAAACGCATGGCCCCGTACGTTGCGCTGATGGTAGCGACGCAGGCCTTGTTAGTACTTGGCCGATTGGATCATTGCTGCTTCCTTGGCTTCCTCGAGCCGATCAAGGTCTTCTAATTTCCCTTCATCTGACTGATTGTCCTCGTAATTGTGAACTCGCGGAGACCGAAATTTTAATTCAGTCTGGAGAACCGCTTCTGAGGCATAAATTTGAAAAAGGGTGTCTGTCCGGTCGCTCGACTTGGGGTTGTTCTGAGCCCCAAAGGACCGAAGGCAACTCCTTGACCCAGCACGTTGCATATGGCTTTAGGCGATCGAAAATCCTTACTTTATGTCCTTGTACAATTAATCCATTGGCACGCCTCACCTGCCCGTTGCTTCTTGGGTGAGCCACCGAGGCGTAACAAATTTTGATGCCCAACTCCTCGCCCTAATCTTGGAAAACTGAACGCCGTTGTCGGTGATGATTCGATTGGGCACGTCAAAACGGACGACGATGTCCCGGAAGAACTCACGCGCTTTAGCTGCCATGATGTCTACGACCGGTTTGGCTTTAATCCATTTCATGAACTTGTCAATGGCGACAGAAAGATAGGTGAATCCGCCTTGGGCACGCTTGCGAGGACCCACCATGTCTAGATTCCAGACAGCAAAGGGCTAGGTGATCGGAATTGTCTGCAGATCCTGAGCCGGCATGTGAATCTGTCGTGCAAAGAATTGACATCCTTCACACCTGCGCACTATGTCTTCTGCATCTGTTATGGCGGTCTGCCAGAAGAATCCCTGGCGGTAGGCCATGCCCAAGAGAGGACACACTACCGCACGATGTCCGCATTTCCCTGAGTGGATGTCATGTTATAGATCCTTGCCTTCTTGCTCAGATATGCAAGCCCTTAGTACCCTGGAACTGCTCTTACGCACTTCCCTGACTACATTATAGTTCTTGCTTCGGTGTGTTATGCACTCGGCTAGGCTGCGACCATCTGGTAACTCTTCTCAGAGGATGTAATCAAAATATGGTTGCGTCCACCCAGGGTTGATAGATAGTACCTCCTCTTCTGCTTTACCTTCTTGCTGCTCATCCGGTGAGGGTGGTAGCTTCATAGAGGGCTTGCACAATTCCTCGACGAAACACCAGTCCATACTTGCGCCCGACTGGATCCTATCCGCGCTAGCTCATCTGCTACGTCATTGTCTCGTCAGAGCAGCTGTGTGAGGTCCAAACCGTCGAATTTGTCATCCAAATTCCTAACCTCCTGGTAGTAAGCTGCCATGTTGTTGCCGATACAGGACCACTCCTTTTGCACTTGGTTGACCACGAGTTGAAATTTGCCAAGACCATTAACCGCCGTATGCCGAGCGATATGGTGATGCGCAGCCTAAGGATGAGTGCTTCGTACTCAGCGGCGTTGTTGCTGACTGGAAACAAGATCTGAAGGACATATGTAGCTTCTTGCCAATTGGAGATTTGAGGAAAATTCCAGCCCCCGCGCCGCTGAGCATGAGGGAATCGTCAAAGTACATTGTCTAGTACTCGAGATTATCCTTTGCTGCCGGAGTCTGGGCCTCTGTCCACTCCACAACGAAATCGGCGAGTGCCTGAGATTTTATTGCTAGCTTAGGCTTGAACTTTATCTTAAAGGCTCCAAGCTCGACTGCCCATTTCTCTATTCTCCCGGTGGCTTCCCGATTGTGGAGTATATCCCCAAGCGGGAAGGAAATGTCCACCGAAATCTGATAATCTTGGAAGTAATGCTTAAGTTTCTGCGACATGATGAGTAAGGCATACAAAAGCTTCTGAACATGAGGATACCTTATTTTTGAGTCGCCTAAAACTTTTCTAACGAAGTAGACCGGGCGCTGGATCATCTGGAGGGAGCCTTCCTCATCCTGTTTCACAATCAATGAGCTGCTGACTATGTGACTTGTGGCACTGATGTAAAGTAGGAGAGACACTCGGGGCATGAGCGGGACCAACACGGGCGATGTAGTGAGGAATTTCTTAAAGTCTTCGGTGCTTCTTGTGCTTCTGCGGTCCTGTGAAAACTATCTTGTCGGCGTAGGAGCTTTAAGAAAGGCAAGCCGCGTTCCTCAAGTAGGGAAACGAATCGGCTGAGTGCCACGATGCTTCCAGTGAGATTCTGCATATCCTTCTGATTGGTCGGGGACCCCATCATCATTATCACGCTGATCTTCTTTGGGTTAGCCCCAATCCCCCGATGAGATACGATGAATCCGAGTAATTTATCAGATGGAACCCTGAAAACACACTTTTCGGGATTTAGTTTCATCAGATATGCCCTTAGGCTCTCGAATGTCTCGGCCAAGTCCGCGATGAGATCGTGTTTGGTACGAGTCTTTACGACGACGTCTTCGATAGAAGCCTCCACATTGCGGTCGAGCTAATGTGAAAACACCGCTGCATGGTGCGTTGATAAGTGGCACTATGATTCTTCAGCCAGAACGGCATTGTGACATAGTAGAAAGCACCAAAAGGCATGATAAACGATGTCTTGATGCAATCCTCCTCCTTCAGGCTGATCTGATGGTAGCCTGAGTAAGCGTCCATAAAACTTAGGAGCTCACACCCAGCGGTGGAATCCACCACTTGATCGATGCGGGGGAGTCTGAAAGGATCCTTAGGACAGGCCTTGTTGAGGTCGGTGTAGTTGACGCACATACACAATGTTTTGTTCTTCTTCTACACCAGGACCGGATTGACTAACCACTTGCGATGGTAAATCTCCTTGATGAATCAGGCCGCCAACAATTTGGTAATTTCCTCCCTGATGGCTTCCTTCCGATCCGGTGTGAATCTTCGCAAACGTTGTTTAATCGGTTTGGCCTTGTCGTCAATGTGCAAAGAATGCTCAATCACCTCCCTTAGAACACTAGGTATGTCCGAAGGCTTCCAAGCGAACACATCCTGGTTTTTCCGGAGGAAAGTGACGAGCGCGTCTTCCTATTTGCTGTCGAGTCCTGTCCCAATCATGGTCGTTTTGGCCGAATCAGACGGGTTCAACGCTATCTTCTTGGTCTCCTCGTTCGACTGGATGGAGGTTTTGGCTTGCTTTCTAGCGGGTATGTCGCCCTCCACTTGAAGAGAGGCGACTACCTGCCAGATCGTTTCTATCTCAGCCGAGGTCTCTAGGGCCTGCGCCATATCACAGCTTTCGTAGTCGTAGACTAGGGACTGTTTTACGTCGCTGGGGATGGCGATTACGCCGTTGGGGCCTGACATCTTCATGACAAGATAAGTGTAATTAGGAACCGCCATAAATTTGGCGATCCCTAGCCTTCCCAAGATGGCATGATATGCCATCTCGAAATCAGCCACTTCGAAACTCAGACTCTCGATCCCATAGTTCTCCTTGGTCCCGAAAGTAACGGGCAGGGATATCTGTCCAAGTGGTACTACGAACGTCCCTGGAATTACCCTGTGGAAAGGAGATGATCCCTGCCGTAGCTCGGAACAAGGAATCTTCACCTGATCCAAGGTCTTGACGAAGAGGACGTTAATCCTGCTCCCGCCATCGACAGGACCCTCTTCTACTTATTCCCCCGAACAACCGTATCCAGCACCAGTGGATATCTTCTGGGGAAGGCTATCCAATCTAGGTGGTCTGTCCGATCGAAGGTGATGGGACCTCTGACCAGCGTAAGTACTTGGGTGTCGTAGGAAGGATCGCGTTGATAACCCGAGTGGTAAGCTTTTGCTTTCGCTTGGACTCATAGGCGTCTGAACCCCCAAATATATAACTAATCTCGTGCTCAGCATCTTGGTAATCCCCATCTGCTTCTTGTCATGGCCTCCTTTGGCCGCTGATAGCTTGGAGTTGTTGGCAAACTTCTGCAAAATTAGGCAGTCTTTGGCAACGTGCTTATCGCAAGGGTGAAAGGGGCACACTTCCTCCATAGTGTTGTAGTTATTGTCGTTTGGGGGCTCAGGTCAGTTGCGCTCCATGTTTGCGACCATCTCGTCCCCCTTGCCCATCTTATCCTTAGGTTTTCCCTGCTGAACGTTGGGCTTCTTCTTGGAGACTACGTCGTGGCCTCCACGATGATTCATGATGGCCTCATCTGTGTTTGCTTCTTAATCTTCCATCGTGAACATGGCCTTGAGGGTTCGCGGGGGGTCCTGAGTCATCTGTCTGATCAGCTCGGATTTGCATCCGACAAAGAAGGCATCAATGATTGTTTGCTTCGAAACATCCCGGATCTTGTTCTTCTTTTTGGTGAAGCGCTTAATGAACTCACGGAGAGTCTTGTTCTTCCGTCGATGCAGCTGTCCAATCTCCCATCTCCTGGCGGGCCTTTCGTAGGTTCACCGGAAGTTGGCAATGAACTGTTCTTGAAGGTCGTCCCAAGACTCGATAGTGTTCTTTGGAAGCCCTATGAGCCATGTTTGGGCGGTTGGGGTCAGAGCGACTGGCAAATAGTTTACCATGACGTTCGGATCGCCTCCTGTTGCGCTGACAGCTAAGGTATAAACCTGCAGTCAGTTCTTTGGGTTCCTCTCTCCATCGAACTTGTCAATGCCTTTGAGGTTGAAGCCGTCGGGCCAGACCACTCGGCAGAGAACTGGGGTGTACGCCCGAATTTCTTCCAAGGGTCGTGGTTGCCGGCACTGCGGGGATCTGCTGCGGCGCTCTCGCCGTGGGCCGTGGCGGCGGTGTTCTTCGTAGTGATCGTACCGACTGGCTGAACTTTTTGCGTTGTCGTCGTTGCGCCGACTGCGATGGCTAGGGGAATTCCGCTCGCTGTCGACGCGTTCCCTCCTCCTGGCTTCTATGTCACGGCGGAGGTCGTGGCCTGCCGATCGGTGTGATCCACCGGTGGCGGACACGCGCGTCGTTCTCCAATTACGCGCGGAGCGCCTGTTTGCCGTCATAGGTGTGCTTGGAGCTGGGTTTGTCTCGTTCTGCTGCATGGCCGCCATCTCGACCATGGCTGTTGCTCGAGCTAAGGTCTGGATGAGCGGGTTGTCTTCTAGATGCTACGACGCCATGGTCTCCAGAAGAGTCTTTGAAGCAATGATGTTAGCTTGAGGAATCGTGTAGACGTCGTGATCCCTCAGCTTCACCGCACGTAGCTCGTTCTGGATGTTGTGGACGCGGATGCGGAGTTGGTGCATGCAGTCATGGTTTTCGGCGCGGCGCTGGTCCGCGTCGATAGCCTCCGTGGAGGCCACTTTGTTCCTGGCTGGCTGAGAAGTGGAGTGGTGGTCACCGGCACCGAGGACAAAGACTTCATTGTAATTGCAGTTTCGGTGCTCTCGTTGGAGCCCGAGTCCGAGTGAGAGAGACTGACCTGCTCGCTCTGTCCAATGGGTTGGCCAGCGTTGATGACACGCACGAACGTAGATGGATCCGGTCGGATTGATCTGATGGAAACATGGGATTGGGTCTCAGTGTGGTCACCTCCTGTCCCGAGTTCTTGAAAGATCTGCGCGAAGGACGTAACAGAGTTTCCGAGCTCGATGGGAGATCCAATCTGAGATGTTGAAACTCCCCTGGATTGGATTGTGCCATATCCGAAGAAGCGTCATCACCGAGTCCTTCTCTGCCCACTTCATGGGAAGATGCGAGGTGGAATTGTCGGCGGATCAATCTGCCGAAAGCACCTGCCGAGTTCTACAAACCGAATGGCAAAGAAGATGGCGAACGGAGGAACCTTGTTGGAGGATGATCTCCTTTAGGGAGGAGAGATGAAGATTGTCAATGCCATCGGCCACGAAGTCCAGGGACCCGATGCGCAGCGCTTGTCCCAGTGAGAGGACGACGGACTGCGATCTTGGAGAAGCCATCTACCTTGAACAATGATCTTGACGCAGGCCCCTACCTGGCACGTCAACTGTCGACTTATGGCTAAACGGGGGTCACACAATGAATTTGTTGTGGGGCAATGCACTAGAACCAAACTAGATGGTAACACAAGACAAAGATTTATCCAAGTTCAGGCCCTCAAATAAGGGATAATACCTTAGTCCTGTGCTCTGGGATTATGTATTTGCGTGATTTCGCAGATGAAGATATAAATGAGTCGATGTACCTATGACCCCTACCCCTCCCTTTATATAATGCAGGGGGATAATATTACAAGGTCCTATCCAGTACGTGATACCAGATTCTGTTATATCAGCGCATGATGTGCACCGACATTTACAGGTACAAATCTTCTAATTACATGGAGCTAAACTCTATCCCCAGGAACATCCTTGGTGACCAAGTTATGTGTAGCCCGAGTGGTCTTCACCCTTATCCAGCCAGTTTGGATCGCCCCCCATTTATTACCTCATGGGCCCATGTAGTCCACAACTCTGCTACCGATGATGAAAACATAGGAAACCAATAATAATTTAGAGAAGAGATATAGGTAACGAAATATATAAATCCTCCTAGCAATGCTCTAATGTCAGAGGATACAGATCCCCAATATTCAACAGACTAGCTAGGTTATGTTTGTTAGCACTAGACTTTACTAAGTTGACAGAGAAGGAGACGAGGAGCAGGCAACCAAGGAACCAAGAAGACACTGATAGATAACCGCTAGGTGGAGTGGAGGTGGCTAGAGGTGGAGTGTTGATAGGAGAAGTCTTTTCCATGTTCAATTTGCTTAGTTAGGAGGAGCTCAGAGACAGAGAGGGCAGAGAGGATGGACGGGAGGGGGGCAATAAAATACTAACGCATAGGTCCATAATAATGTTTTTTATTGGCTGCTGTACTGACTAGGTTGCCAAATTATATGTCATGGTATTGGAGATAGGGGTGCAAACGGATCAGATACGGATCAGATAACGCCATTACCATAACTGTATCCACATTTTTTTTGCCGATATGGATTCGGATACCTCTCACATACGAATATGAATTGGATAGAATATCAAAGATGCATACGGACCGGATATCTACTCAATTCGGTCGGATACGAATATCTCAAAACTTCAGCACATCAGCGAAAAACAAGCCAACATGACAACATCTATCCCTTAGGCCTTAAATTAGTTTCAAGTCAGTTATGCTTAGTAGCATGGGGTGCGTGTGTGTGCATATTATCAAGCATCAGTTACAAAACAAGCAATAAGTACTTAATTAGCAACACAATAAATATTTGTTCCACATTCTACCATGGCCACCATTACATTGGTTCAGTACTTAAGTAGCTAGCAACATAGATATTAGATAGCACTTGTTTCACCATGACAAATTGACAATCTGTAAGCAGCCATTACAAAAGCCAAAATGATTAAGGAGCAAGAAGCCAAAGTGTAATAACAGCCTTCTTCTACGGGACCACTCTCACAACAACTTTTGTAGCTCTTTTTAGTAATTGCATTTCATTTCTCTAATTTATCAATATAGGAAAATCCTTAATATGAGGTAAGAATCAAGGTACAAAAATATTATCCTAAATCAAGTACATGTCTAACATTTTTCTAAAGTCCAGAAGCATGTCTAGTATTTTCTCTAATTTTCTCATAATTTCTGGAGCTCATCAACTATTTATAACAAATCCATTTGCATTTTAGGAATATTTAACATCGATAAAACTGAAATAACCGGCCAGCACAGTAACGGGTTGGCCCAATACGCGCGGCAGCAGCGCTCGCACGAGCAAGGCCGGGAGACGATGACGCGATTCGGTCGAGGACGCTAGACTAGTGAAACCCATGAGGTAAGCGTGAGCAGGGAGTTAGCGGAAGGTGAGACAAAGCTCATGGTGTACAGAGAGGCAAGGGAGCTCACCAAGGAGGAAGAAATCCGAAAGGGGGTGCTATTCGGGCAGCGCCTATGGCGCGAGCGTTCCGACGAGCTTGGGGGGTCACGGGCCGATTCCTTCTGGGGAGAGCAGCGGGAGGTGCTGAAGAAACAAGTGCACGAGAGCGCGAGTGAGGAAGCGGGCTCAGACACGTCCCCTCCATTCGGGGGGCCCAGGCTGTCGTAGCTCGTAAGCTCAGACACGTCTCCTCACCTGGCTCAGTGGACGACCTCGCCACCCACCTTAGCACTCTCCTCTCCACCGCTCTAGATGATGGCTCCTTTGCAGCGCTCGCCGACATCTGCGGCGTTCTTCAGCCGCCGCTTGATCTGTCCACTGTGGGTTCTGACTCAATGGAGGACGCCACCGTGAGTGCTGCCTAGGCGGTCCCCCCCCGCCACGCGTTGTCCTTTTGTTCTTCATGTTAGGTCCTTTTAGTGTCGTCTTGTTCAACCACCTGCGTGTGGTCTTCAGTTGCTGTTCCAACCAACTGCGCATGGTTTCTTGTAGTGTCGTGTTGTCCAACCACCTGCGCGTGGTTCTTAGTACTGTCGAGTTGTCCAACCACCTGTGTGTGGTCTACCTCCTTCGCCCTGTCTGTCCCGGGCCCCCTGCGCGGCTCCCCCAGGGCATGCAAGGTTCGTCGATCTTCGGAGTTACCCGATGAAGATTATCTGCTGGAACGTCCGGGGGTTCAATTCCCCCGTTAAACGTCACGTCGTTGCTGATTTAGTCCGGGCTCATCGGCCTTCCATCCTTGGCCTGCAAGAAACCAAGCTATCAGCTCCAGACCCCTTTTCCCTCCTGGAACTCGGAGCCTTCCACCTAAAAGGCTCCCACTGCCTCCCGTCGGACGGCACCCGTGGCGGCCTCCTGCTGCTCTGAGATGATGAGACCGTTTCCCTCTCCGAATTCCTTGTGCTGCCGAACTCCATCTCTGCGAAGGTCACCTGCTCCCGCTCCTCGCGCTGTTGGAACATATCCAATGTCTATGGCCCCTCGCAGGGCGATGCTACCAAGGAGTCCTTCCTGCAGGAACTGCAATCGATTTCCAACCACTTCCCCGGCCCTTGCTGCTCATGGGCGACTTCAATTTGATATACAAAGCTTCCGACAAAAACAATCACAACATCAACCGCCGACTGCTGAACCTCTTCCGTGCCACCATTGATGGCTGCCACCTGCGTGAAATCCACCTATCCGGCAAAAGGTTCACCTGGACCAATAAGCAAGCCCTACCTACCATGGTCAAGCTAGATCACTTCTTCTGCACGACATCCTGGGAGCTCACCTTTCCAAACTGCTCGCTGCTGCCGCTTTCGTCTTCCGTCTTGGATCACTTCCCCTTGCTTCTAACGGCAGAGTCCTTCGGTCGCCCTCCTAGGCGCTTACACTTTGAGAATTCTGGACCACCATGCCGGACTTCCTCCAGGTCATCCAGCTGGCCTGGGGACCTCCTAGCGAGAGCACAAACCATCTCAATCCCATCCGACGCTTTCAGCTCAAGCTTCGCTCCACCGCCGCGGCCCTAAAGCACTGGAGCAGATCCCTGCTGAGTAAACTCAAGCTGCAGCTCGCCGTTTGCACCGAGGTTATTCACCTTTTTGATGCTGCTATGGAGCTCCGCTCTCTAACATCGGCAGAAATTTCCCTCCGCCGTTCCATCAAATGTCGTATACTGGGCTTGGCAGCCATAGACAAGATCAAGTGGAAGCAGTGTTCAAGGCTAACTTGGCTCAAACTTGGCGATGCAAACACAAAGTATTTCCATCTTCGGGCCAACTCGCGCAGACGAAGAAATTTTATTCACTCCCTTCACTCCGCCTCGGGCGTCATCACTGGCCACGATGATATGGCCTCAGCGCTTCACCAACACTTTACCAACATCTTCGGAGACGGCTCAACTCCTGCTTCCACCCCCCACAATTTCAATTGGGGTTCCATCGATCTCCTAACCCTCGACCTCGCCTCGCTCGAGGAGCCGCTCTCTCTCGACGAGCTCCGCGAAGCCATAATGAGTATGCCATCCGACAAAGCCCCGAGCCCGGACGGCTTCACTTGGGCCTTCTACAAGTTAGCCTGGGATATAATTCATCCCGACCTCCTCGCGGCCTTGCAATGCCTTTTTTCCAACAGCCACCGCCTGCCGGCAGGCATGAACTCGGCTAGTGTTGTCCTTCTATCAAAACACAAAAACCCCTCCTCCGCCTCCGACTACCGACCCATCAGTCTCATCCATAGCTTGGGCAAGCTCTTCTCCAAGATTCTCGCTAACAGGTTGGCCGGTTTCATCAGTGATCTAATCTTGCCTTGCCATAGCGCCTTCATTAAAAAATGGCACATACAAGATAACTTTCTTTTTGTTTAGGGTCGGGCCAAGCTTCTACACCGTTCCCGCACCCCGGCCCTCCTGTTCAAGCTTGATATTGAAAAGGCCTTTGACTCGGTCTCCTGAGGCTATCTACTGGACAACCTTTGTGCCCGCGGGTTTGGAAATCGTTGGAGGAGCTGGGTGGCCTCCGTCCTGGCCTCATCTTCCTCACAAATACTCCTCAATGGCTTCCCTGGAAAACACATCCTACACCGTCGTGGGCTTCGCCAGGGAGACTCCTTGTCTCCCTTCCTGTTCAACCTCGCCATCGAGCCTCTCCACAAAGTTTTAGCCCTTGCTACCAGCCAGGGCGTGCTCTCTGCTCTCAAAGGTGTGCCAGCTAATCTTAGAGTTTCCCTCTATGCTGACGACGCTGCGATTTTCATCGCCCCCGTCAAGGAGGAGGTCGCTGCTCTGGCCTCCATTCTCCAACGTTTCGAAGATATAACCGGCCTCCGCACCAACTTCTCCAAGAGTCATGTGGTGCCCATCCGCTGCGAGGGCATAGATTTGGATGACGTGCTTGCCGCCCTTCCGGCCAGGCGGGTCGGTTTTCCCCTAACTTACCTAGGGCTGCCCCTCGCTCTCCGGAAGCTCAAACAGGTCCATTTCCAACCTCTCATCGACAAAGTCGCCGGGAGACTAAGCGGGTGGCGGGGACCCATGATGTCCAAGGGGGGGAGGCTCACTCTCCTCAAATCGGTCCTCTCGGCCATGCCGTCTTACCTGCTGTCGGTGACCGTACCTCCTCGCTCGGTCATCTCGAAGATTGACAAGATTCGTCGTGCTTGGCTCTGGCGGGGCTCCGGTTCAGCTCGTGGGGGACATTGCCGAGTTAATTGGAAGATTGTGTGCTCCCCTCAGCGGTATGGTGGGCTGGGAGTCCTGGACCTCCACTCCTTTGCCCGGGCCCTTCGCCTTCGCTGGCTCTGGCTCTACAGGTCCAGCTCTTCCCAAACCTGGGTCAACACACCCCCGTCAAATGGGTCCTCGGACAACGATCTTTTTCGGGCGGCTACCACCCTGGTGCTTGGGAATGGCAAGTCCATTTCCTTCTGGAGGGATGCCTGGCTTGATGGACAACAGCCGCAGGATATTGCCCCACGGCTGTTCGCCGCCTCTACCAGGAAAAACAGATCTGTTGCTCAGGCGCTTTTCAATGGGAACTGGCTGTCTGATCTCCGGCGAAATTTCCTTCCTTCCATGGCTGCGGAGCTGCTTACCCTCCTCCAGCGTCTACAGCAGATCGCGCCCCTTCAGCACGAACCGGACCGTGCCATATGGCGTTTCTCCCCCTCCGGGGACTACTCCGTGGCCTCCGCTTACCACCTGCAGTTCATCGGGAGAACTTTGTCAGACAACCATCGCTTGTGGAAGCAGTGGGCCCCCTCCAAATGCAAATTCTTCGGGTGGATGCTCTTTCAACGGAAGATCTTCACAGCTGACTCTCTTTTGAGGAAAGGGATCCCCAACAACTACTTCTGCCCGCTTTGTCAAAGAAATTTGGAGACCCCGGATCACCTCTTCCTCACCTGCAGTTTCTCCAACCAGGCGTGGACTCACATCTCCGTCAAGCTGCGTTCGCCAAGGCTTTGCCCCTCCACGTGGTCTCACCCAGATTGCCTCCCCACGTGGTGGAGGTTGGACATTCAAGGGCAAATGGTCAGCGGGGCCGCCTCTGCCGCTCTCGCAACTTTATGGCACCTTTGGTTAGAACGGAACAATCGCATCTTCCGCGGCTGCGACCGGCCGATGTCGCTTTTCTTGAGCTCTCTTCTCGATGACCTACGCCTCTGGGAGGCGGCAGGGGCCAGTCTTGTAATTAGTTAATCCCCCTTTTAACGCCTGGGGTGGGGCGTCTTACTTTTTTCCACCCTTTTTTATATGGCTCTGTATTCTTGGCCTCCGGTCCTCTTTTTTATAATCAAGTAAAGGCAATCCTTTTGCCCTTCCCTAAAAAAAAAAAAAAAAGTTATCTAGAAACGTGAAGGGAGAAAAGAGTGGTGGCGCAGTCGGGACGGAGAATAGAGAGGCGAGAGGCCGTGGACTTCGTCCGTGCGCCAGCGACACAGGAGGTCATACTGGAGTGCAAGGAAAGCTCGGTGAATTGTTGGAGAACCGAGAGCATGAGTGAGGTGTGGTTCTACTACCACAGGCGTTTCAGCTCAAACTGATGGCAGCGGGGATACCGACGAGCGCAGGCATGCAGGGGAGATCAGACGTGGAGTAGAGCACGCCCCTGGCATTGGCGGCATGCGCGTGGACGCGAGTGGCAATTGTGGTGCGCAGGTGCACCACGACAGGCGGCGCGATAGGGAATTGGCGCTACGACGGTAAAGGCCGCAGGCAGCGCGGGTCCCATGGCGGTGGCTGTGTCCAGAATGAGGCAGGGGTGCTCAGGCGTGCGTGCTCGGGCACCTGAAGCCAATCTGCGAGGGGGAGAGAGTTGTTGGTCGGGAGGTGGAAGAGAGACAGGGTGACCACCAGGTGTTTGTTTATTTGAGTAAAAGGGAATGAGAAACTACGGGATGACTTGTGGGTTCCACCCTGGGTCAAACTCAGTCCTGGTCAGGTTCAAAATTGAACTTGGGCCCCAAATCAATTATTTGAATTTTCCTAGTATTTTTCCTATATCTTTGCTAATTTTTGACGTCGAACATGTGTATGGTTGGGTAGGTGAAATTTTCTTTATTACTATTATTCATTAATTTATTTCCAAATTCAATTGAAATTGATACTCCAAACTATTCACAAAATTTTCCAAAGTTTAGGTTTCAAATTGCAAGTAGGTATATTTGCATTTTCAGTCATGAATTGTTATGGGCCTGATTGGAATTGATCATTTTTGAACAATTAGAATTTGTGCAACCACTGCAAATACGAGGTGAATTTGAGAAGAATTCAAAAGATAACTTGGTCATATGAGCATACAAATATAAGTAGTTTTTTTGGGCTATTACAAATCCCTCCCACTAAAAATAAATCTTGACCCCGATATTTTATAGTCTAAGCTTCGAACAAGTGATGGAATTCTTAAAGCATTCCTTCTTTAGGTTCCCAAGTGACTTGTCCTCCAGTGTCCTTGTTCCATCGTACACGACATAACTTGATGGTCTTGTTCTTAAGCTTCTTCTCCTGGACTTCTATTTTTGTTGGCGGGGCCGAGTAAGACAAATTGGCGTTAGACATGTATGATGATAGATGTACCTCTTATTATTCCGACATTTGTAAATATTTCTTAAGCTGAGATACATGGAATATGTTGTGAGCCAATTCTAGTTCTTCCTGTAGTTCTAGCTCATATGCGACCTTTCTGTTGCGAGACAAGATACGAAACGGTCCAACATATTGTGGGGCTAATTTTCCCTTGATTTGGATCCTCTTAATTCCCTTGAATGGTGAGATCTTGAGATATACAAAGTCTCCAATGTCAAATGACAGATCTCGTTGGCGATTGTCTGCATAGCTCTTTTGTCGAGACTGAGTGACCAATAAATTGTCCCTAAAAACTTTGACCTTCGCTTCCGCTTCCTTGATATTATTATTTCCAATGACTTGCCCATCACCCGCTTCCGACCAAAATAACGGGGTTCGACACTTCCTTCCATAGAGGGCTTCGAAAGGGGACTTTTGAGGACCTGCATGGTAGCTATTGTTGTAAGAAAACTCGGCATAAGGTAACCACCTGTCCCAATCTGCTGAGAATTCTAGGGCGCATTCTCTAAGCATGTCCTCCAAGGTTTGGATGGTTCTCTCAATCTGCCCATCAATCTATTGGTGATAGGTGGAACTGAAAGTTACATGGGTTCCCAGCGGTGTGTAATCCTTCCCACAATTTGGAACTGAATTGTGGTCCTCGGTCCAATAGAATTCTCATGAGTACACCATGAAGACACATATTTTTGTTGTTGAACAGCTCTACCAATTTTGGGCTTTTATAGGTGGCCTTGATCGGTATGAAATGGGCTACCTTAGTCAATCGGCCAATTACCACCCATATCGAGTCGTAACCATTTCAGGATCGGGGTAATCCCACGATGAAATACATTGAGATTTCTTTGAACTCTCACTCGAGCACCTTTATCGGCTGAATTAGCACGGCTAGTTGTTGATGCTCTGCCTTGACTAGGCTGCACACATGGCGTTTGGCTACATATTCGTCCACATCTCGCTTCATTATAGGCCACCAAAACACCGTCTTCAATCTTGATACATTTTTGTGCTCACGGGATGCATAGTAAAAGGTGACTCATGTGCTTCGCTCAGTATCTCCTCCTTCAGGATTAGATCATGGGGCACAAACAGTTGTTGCTCCATCCTGATTATGCCATTCTCATCCTTGAGGATTCGCAATTGTTTTCCCCTTGCTAGCAGCTTGTCCAAGTGCTAAGTACTAGCATGCTCCCTTTGCATATTATGCACCCAGTCCAATAAATTTGGTTGCACTGCTATGCTGTTCAAACTTCAAGAAGAGGTCAAGTTTAGCTTTGGGCTTTGCATATCCCTAGCCAGAGGTTCAGGGATACTTCTATGTTCTATCTCTTTAAGGATCTTGGGAGGAATAGGCACAGGTTAAGTAATTACTTTGATTCTTCCTTCTGAAGGAATCCGCCACTACATTTTCTTTGCCAGGGTGGTATAGAATGTTTAGCTTATAGTCCTTGATTAATTCTAACCACCGACATTGCCTCATGTTCAAGTTGGCTTGTGTGAAGATGTAATTCAGGCTTTTGTGGTCGGAATAGATGTCGCACTCCTTACCATAAGAAAATGCCTCCATATCTTAAGTGCACGAACTACCGCGGTCAATTCCAGATCGTGAGTTGGGTAATTATCTTCATGTTTCTAAAGTTGGCGAGAAGTGTAGGCTACCACTCTCCCATTTTGCAGCATGACACATCATAGACCATGCCGAGAGGCACACAATATACATCAAACTTCTTGGTAATGTCCAATATGACTAACACTGGAGTAGTGATAAGCATATTTTTTAGCTGTTGGAAACCATGCTCATACTCAGGTGTTCATTTGAACTTTAGTAGTCTCCTTCATAAGCAATTGAGTGAGAGGGCGAGATATCTTGGAAAATCCTGTGATAAAGCGACGATAATAGCTAGCTAAATCCAAGAAACTTCTTATTTCCGTGACGGTGGTAGGGGTTGTCCAATCCATCATTGTGGATATCTTAGAAGGATCCACCTTAATCCCATCAGTGGAGATGATGTGTCCAAGAAAGCTAACATCATCAGTCCAGAATTTGCATTTGCTAAACTTAGCGTAAAGCGTTGGTGCTCTCTGAGTTTATTCAAAACAACTTTCAGATTATCCCAATGCTCCGCATCATTTTTGGAGTATATCAGGATGTCACCGATGAACATTACGACAAACTTATCCAGATATTCCATTAGAATCATATTCGTGACATTCATGAAATATGCCGGAGCATTGGTTAGTTCAAAGGACATCACTATATATTCAAATAGTCCATATCAAGTGGTAAGTTTTGGGAATGTCTTCCTTTTGAACCTTGACTTGGTGATAGCTAGATAGTAGATCGATCTTGGAGAGCCTCTTCGCTCCACGCAATTGGTCGAACAAATTATCAATCCTAAGTAGAGGATACTTGTTCTTGATGGTGACCGCGTTTAGGACACTATAATCAACCACCAGTCTTCTGTCTCCATCCTTCTTGTCTACAAACATTGTTGGTGATCCCCAAGAAGTTGAACTAGGCGAATCAACACATTGGTCAATAGATCATCCAGTTGTTGCTTTAGTTTGCCTAACTCTTTATTGTTCATCTTATAGTAGTTTTTGTAAATTGGTGCAGTTACAGGTACCAATTCAATGACAAACTCAATTTCTCGATTGAGAGGCAGTTCAGGAAGTTCTTCAGGGAATATGTTTAGATATTCTCGGACAAAACTAACCTCTTTAGGGCAGTCCTCCTTTAGATGCCATAGCGCTCTTCCCAGCGGTAGGGTTTGTCCATCTTCCATATCTAGTTATATGCTCCATTTCGGGTGAAGCGTATCGCACGCCTACCGCAATCTAGGACATCCACTCCCAGCCCTTCAATAACTATAAAGTCAAATCGGAGAGACGACTCTCCTTTTTGATCTCTATCCATATTGACAAGACCTATAGGCCTTTAGTATCCCACCAGGAGATCGAATGTTTAGTAGTTTACGTTGAACGATGTGGAGGTTGTCCCTTTTGGTGATGAGTATATTGACAAGCTTTGGTGAAGCTTAAAGGAGGTTTCAAATGTACTTGATTAGATTTGGCTATATGTGCGGTGCTACGTGATGGTATGCTTGTATATGTTGTTGTAGGACTTTGAAGCTAGGGGAGCTGTGATGAGGCACGCCTCAGATGGGTAAGGCCAATTTCGGTGTATATACAATGGGGCGACGGTGTCGGGACGCGAATTGGAGGTTCAGGGGTACGAAATGGTAGGAAGTCACGGGACGGTCGTACATGGACTAGGCTAGATATATACCGTGGTGAGGTTAAGTACTGGGACTAGGCTTGAACGGATGAGGTCCAGTCTAGAGCCAAACACGATTAAGGCTGAGCAGTTCCTGTGATGGTATGGATAAGGTACTGGAACGATGTTCTTGTTTGTTCATCAAAATTGGAGAGAGAAATAGAAATAAAAATTTTAAAAAAAGGAAGTAGAGAGAGGGGCGGCTAGAGTTCAACCCAGCTGCCACAATCTCCATGGGGGACAGAGAGGGAGTCGCCTGTGCCCGTTCCTCAGCACAGCCGCCATGGGAGAGAGAGGTCGACGGCTAGGGTTTCTCCCCAGCCGCCACCCTCCATGGATGGCCATGATGGAGAGAACTATACAGAGGTTGAAAGAGAGCGAGAGAGCAGGAGAGAGAGGGAGGCTGGCCAGCCGGTCACGGCCATGGGTGGCCGGTGGCAGAGCGGCGCCGCGCGGCGCCCGGTGGAAGAAGCCGAGGCGCGGTGGCCGACGACAGCGCGGGGCGGCGCTGGGGCGGCTCAGCATGCTACGGCTGCGTCGACGCTGAGCAATGCATTGGTGGCGCAAGCGGTCAAGGTGTGGTGACGGCCCTAGGCGGCAGCCCGGTCCCATGGCGGTGGCGTTGGCTTGCTGCAGCGCCTGCCGCCTGCACGACGGCATGGGGACTTGCGGCAGCGGGATCAAGCTCCAGCAAGCGGTGACCGGGCATGGCAGTGGTGAGTCAGTGCTGCGACCGCGGAGCGCGACTCCGGCTAGCCAAGCTATTCTATGGTGGCATGCATCGTCGGCTCGACGGCGGTGCATGTGGGAAATGCCGACCAACAGGCGTCCTCGGCCCTATGCGATGCAGGGGCGCATGACGAGTTGACGACAGCGTTCGGCGGCTGGCAGTTGGGCGGGCCATCTAGCATAGCAGCGGCTACGGTGTCCAGTTGGCGGCGGCGGCCACGATGGCTCTCTAGCCGATGGTGGCGTTGGGCGACGTTGTGGCACGGCACCACATCTAGAGCACGACAGCGGCACGGTGGTGTCTATCCAATGGCCGGCGGTGGCACACAGTACTCGCATGACGGCTCTAGCCGGCGATAGAGTGGTCCGGTGTTCGCAATGGTTTGGTCGACCGATGGACAAGGTTGTTATAAAAGGTCGTTCACGCCAAGTGTTCAATGGTTCAAAGAGGGTCATTTGGGGTGATTTGATATAGAAAAAATTTTGGCTCCTATTCACCCCCTCTAGTCGCCGATTCCAGTCCTTCAACTGGTATCAGAGCAAGGTACCAGAGTTCCTCACTTCGTGTTCAAGCTTCGGTTCTGACTCTTGATTCTGATCTTCATTGATCCGAGCTGGCGCGACTGGTTTTTTGAATTCTTTGGACATGGCGTGGACTTTTGGTGATTGGTCTTCATCGGCAGCTCGTAGAAATTTGGATATCTTGGATGATCGTCTACTTCCCACTACGGATCTTCTGCTACATCTACTCTTCAATGGTAAGCTACTTTTCTCCCTTGTGCTTTTATTGATATGCTAGGTAGCTCGATTATCCTGCTATATATGCTTGGTGCCTCCTTACTATTGATATTGTAGTTAATTTTGGTTCTAGCATGCCTATGTTGTTAATTTTTTTACTATTTGTGCTATCTTAGCCATTTTACTTGTCTTGCCTGCTTCATAAGCGTGTTTACTATATTTTGGGAGTAGGTACTTTTTTGTCAATGGAGGTTATCTCGAATATTTTGTAGGAAGCTTGCTATTCTCTCCCTGTGTGCAAATTATATTTGCTAGAGCTATATTCTTGTTGTTTTCATGCCATTTTCTCTAGCATGAACCTAGTGATAATATTTGCATGTATCCACTTTCTTGTATGCAATGAATTTTGCTAGAGCTACATTTATGTGACGTTATCATGTTAAATGCTCTAGATATGCTTGTTTCTAAATGATTACATTGATCTCCCTCCATCTTAGGCAATTTACCTGACTAGAGCTACAATGTGTTGTTTATCTTGATTATGCTCTGACTTGTGCATTATTGATATTAATTGCCCAGGATTGTGGTAATTGTTTTGTTCTAGGGTTATCCAATGCAGTTTCCTTTACTAAGGCTATATCTTATTACTAAGGCTATATCTTAATATATGCTTGATTGCTGATATCTGCTTGTGGTGGTGGATCTTAGGTTGTGCTTGCTTTTTATTGTATATATTGATGCTATGGTTATCACTGAGTCTTGATTTAGCATCATGGTCATGAGCACATCCTTATTTTTGCATCTTCTGCCTTGCTACACCATTTTGCTCGTAAAGTAGGATTTTCTTGTGGGTGTTCTTGCTAGGTAGTATAGGTGCTTTGTTGTGCCTAGGACACTCATTGCCCTTTCATGTGGCATGTGTGTGCCTTGTGCTGATTTTGGACAATTTGATTCTGTCTTCTTTGTGTCAAGGCGATTTCCCGTTTGGAGCAAATTTATGTGTTGGACGCATTGTGATATTGCCCCTTTGGGAAATATAGACATTCTGTGGTGGATTATCCTTTCTTGTACCAATATCTGTGGTTTGAGTCAATGCTATGATGTCTTGTGTGTTCAATGTATTTTCTATGACCCGAAAACTTTAAGACTAGAATGGTGGCTTGATTTAGCTTGTGGAGTGGATTTGTATTGATTTGTGGACTTGTTTTATTGAGTTTGATTCTTAGTCCATGAGTCATTCTGAGGTTTACCTCTGCCGTTGGCAAGTAGTGGACCTCATTCCCTTTGAGGTGATCACTCACGGTAAAGACATGCAGGTGATGGCGTTTGGCATGTTGGTTTTCCTTTTAGCCCTTGTAGGATGGTTTTGTTGCTTTCATTGTTGTCACTCAATGTAAGTCCTGAGTTGGCCTCTGCGACTTGACTCGTGAGGGTTGGATTTTCAATGCATTCCTTCATGTGCTTCTTGCTAACCAGCATAAACATTCACTTTCGATTACCTTGTGTCTATCTCCACAGGCGTTGGGTTTCATGTTCTTGACACTAGGCACTTCCACTCATGCTGAGCTAACTTATAGCCTTTTTTCTATTATTTCACTGATTATCCTGATTAGACATGTTGTGCTTCCTTTTTTCTCCCATGTGTATGATATGTACATTGCTAGGACTGCTTAGCTTTTTGTTTTTGTTTCTATGTTCTGGCAAGTGCATCCCCCTGCTCATGTATTGTGCTCATCGTGTTTTATCTCTATTAATGACATTTACCTTAGCATGCGATTCTCATTGTATATCATGTACATGCTTTTATCTCCTTGTGGTATAAGCATCTGTTTTTCACTTTCGGCATGTGCTTATATCATTTGCAGTATCCTGTCTTGGGTAGTATCTAAGTTGTATGATCCTAATCACCCATCTTCTACCTCCATGATTAGCCTCGTTTTATCCTCCATGTGGAAATAATCCATGGTTAGCTTTGTTGCCTAGGCTATCAGGCTTTGATTGCTTCATGTGAGTGCATTTCCCGTATTAGGGTTATATGATTCAGTTAATGCTTTGTGATGAGTATTTATCTTGATCATCATTTATTTCCCTTGATCTTTATATGCTTCATATCTATCTACATGAGCTTATGCATTCATTGTTGAGATGGATTGATAATCTTGCCTCATGTGGTGTGTTGTGTTCATGAGTATGGAGCTCGCTGTCGCATGGTCATCATGGATCCCTGTCAACAAGTAGCAAACCGGGGGTTACCATCGGAAATAGATTTATTTGGGGTTATGCACTAAATTCAAGCTCAATGGTAACACAAGACAAGGGTTTATACAGGTTCGCCCTCAACTCAGAGGTAAGTAGGTAACACCCTAATCCTGTGCTCTAGAATTATGTTTCTATGAATATGCGTATGCGCGTGTCTCTACAGCCCCTACCGGTCCCTTTATATAGTGTAGGGGGATAAGGTTACATGATCTTATCTGATACATAATACTGAATTCTGTTATATCAGCACACGATGTGCACCAATATTTACAGGTACAATTCTCCTAATCATATGGAACTAAACTCTATCCTCGGGACCATCCTTGGTGATCAAGTTACATATAGCCCGAGTGGTCTTCATCTCTATCCAGCCGGCTTGGGTCGCCCCCCCAATTGTTACCTCATGAGCCTTCTATGAGGATGCCCGGGGCCCATGTAGTCCACAGTAGTCCCGAGTGCTTCACAATCGAGTCAGATGTCTCATCGACTGGTTTATTGGATGGCTCCTGTAATCTCAAGAGAGATTGTAAAGAACTCAAAAAATCTCAAGTCTATGTGCCGAGAGCGACGCCCAATTCGGTAATACCAAAATTACAGCTATCGCCCTACTCGGCACGTTACTCTATAGATATATTCGGCTATTTGGCACCTATTCTCACTTTGTGAAAATAGCAATCGATGCATCATGGAGCGCGCCTTATGCCACGCAATCACAATTTCTGTCTTGCAGCATACTGCGCGTTATGCGTCTAGAGTGTATACAACATCAAACGCCCGTCCCTGGTTTGCAGGAACCAACACTCGGCCCAGCATGGGGTGCGTGTTTCAGCCAGATGGTACCTGTCCCAACCAGAGAAGGGATCAGCTGATGGCCCACTTAAGGGCATACCGATTGGATAAAGTTTGGCCGAGAGGCATTTGTATCCGGGTTGCAGTATACAACTAGCGACCTATAAAAGGCATACCTCCGAAACAATATCGAAGTTCCATCAACACCCAACCTTGAACATGCAAAGTTGGCTAGCGAACCAGCATGGGGTATGCCATGAAACACTTTTCAATGGGTAGCACTTCTAATCATATGCCCTCAGGGTACCGACGCCGAATTAGTCTCGATGTTAACATATCACCACCGTTGGTGGCGTGTTGTTAAGAAGGCCTGTTAAGGGGGTTGCCCTTTGCTTAATCAAATTAGGCCCAAGCCTATTTAGGGGAAGGTGAAGAGTTTTTGCGCCTTTCCTACCCAGCCGAAGCATCACACGCCACCAACGGTTTTAGCGTTGACTTAGAAGGAGTTTCGGGGTGATATAAGATGCGTTGGAAATCTTGTCTCTTTATCTTTCCAACAAATCCAAGAACGCATAAATCCAAGTTCAGATACGACCGTTGCGCCTATTTGAAGACAAACTGCGCAGAGATATTGCGAACTTTGGCGAGCTCGTCAAGCTCGTCCATGCCAGCTACGACATGAGGATTGGTCGTGCCACATCTCGTGAGACGTTGAAGACCAGCGAGACCTTTCATCGACTTTCATCAAGCTACACCAACAGCGTGGAGATCATTTACGACTACGACCATCTTCGCCGACTACGGGCGAGACCTCGGCGAGCATATGCCGTTCGACAGCGACCATGGCATGTGCTGCTCGGTGTTGATCGAGATTTGAAAGACTACTTCCGCTGATCGGCTACACGCATAAGCCTGCGCTATGAGCGTTCAAGTCTTCAGCTCAGCTGTACGCCATCGCGCATCACGAGCGCCCCGGTACGGCTACACGCCTACGGCTCCAAGCCTACGGCTCAGCGACAAGCCACTCGGCTACACGCCTACGCCTGCGCCACAAGTGCCGAAGTATTCAGCTTGGCTGTACGCCATCGTGCACCACGAGCGCCCGGTACGGCTACATGCCTACGCTTCCAATTCTACGGCTCGGCGACAAGCCACTCGGCTACACGCTTACGCTCGCGCCACGAGCGCTGAAGTCTTCGGCTCTGCTATACACCATGGCGCGCCATGAGCACCCGGTACGGCTACATGCCTTCGCCTCAAAGTCTACGCTTCGGCGACAAGACACTCGGCTACACACCTATGCCTACGCTATGAGCGTCCAAGTCTTCAGCTCAGCTGTACACCATTGCGCGCCACGGGCACCCGGTACGGCTACACGCCTACGCCTCCAATTCTATAGCTCGGCGACACACTTACACTTGCACCACAAGCGCACAAGTCTACGGCTCGACTACACGCCTACGCCTACATCAGAGCTAAGTTCTCTTTACCATAATCTTTTCATATAAATCTAAGTTGTTTCTTGACTTACCACTTAGCCGATCTCCAACTAAGTAGTAAGTCGGGGGCTACACCTAAAAGCTCTGACCCTATGTACGGCGAACTCTAGTCACTCGATACGCGTGCCTAGGAAAAAGCCATGAGCCAATTCTCGATGCCCGGGGGCTAGACTAGTCGGGCAGAGTGCTTAACAAAAGGAAGATTATTTGGAGGAATTAAAAATCAAAAAGGAAAAGGAGCAAAAGTAAAAAAATTGTCTAGATAAACAAAGCAGTCGGATTTTACATCCATCTAAATGCTTTCATGATGCTGCCAAAATCATACATGTACATGTTATAGGGGTCCATGAGTTTTTACCTCATCAAGTACCTTCTACGACTCCGTATACGAGTAAGAAGGACCTGCGCAATGAGCGACAACTACGGCCTGGCGAGCACCTAGCACGACTACACGCTTACGCTCGTGCCTCGATCGTCCAAATCTATAGCTCAGCGAGCGCCCGGCAAGGCTACGCGCCTACGCCTGCTCCTCGAGCGTTCAAGTCTATGGCACAGCTACATGCCCACGCCAGCTTCGGTACGGCTATACGCTGACGCCTCTAGCCATAGGCTACCCGGCGCCCAAGCGCTAACTACGACCTTCCAGCTGCGCGTCACAACTAGTGGTTACAAGCGCAGCCGGGCTAAGCTAAATTCAGCCTCGGTACACCCTATATTGGGCCGACTACCGGCAGAGCTTCAAAAAATAGCCATCTATTGATATACCCCATGTTGGGTCACTAGTTGGTCACTGCATGTCAAGATCAGATACCAGTGATGTCGGGTCGATTGAGTTTCGATAATACGCTCCAGCTGGGGCCGACGTTGTACACCGTAACCTGGGTATGTATTCCATACGTCCAAACTCTGTCTTTAAGGTACGCCCTGCAGTGGGGTCGCCAGCTGTATCCTACTCCGGTCGGATACAGGTACCGTCTAGCTGACAACAATGATATGCCCCATGTTGGGACACTAGCTGTGTTGCCGCGCCAGTCGGATACAGGTATCATTGGGCCAAACCCTATCCAGATGGTATTCTCCATGTTGGGCCAATAGCTTTACTCTACGAGTACACCCTCTGGGGCCACCTGCTGTAGCCCACTCCGGTCGGGTACAGCTAACACTCGGCTCTTCAACTAAAACAACGGTATGCCCTCTGAGGCCACCAGCTGTATCCCACTCCGGTCGGATGCAAGTACCGCTCGGCTCTTCCGCCAAAACCAATGGTATGCCCCATGTTGGGTCGCCAGCTGTACATTGCAAGACGAGTACAGATACCACTTCATCAAAATCAAATTGGTATGCTTCACGAAGAGCCGACCGCCAGAACTCCGACAATCCTGGGCTAGGTATCACTAACAACTCTATGGATCTCTATGAGTTCTTTACAGTCTTCTCGCAGATAACGGGAAGAAGCCAGTCGACAAGAAGCATCAACAATCTACAAAGCACTAGACATGAAGCATGACTCATCCAAGGTGGCAGCAGCAACTCGAATATGAAGCACTCGGGGGCTACTATGGATAACATAGACCCCGGGTACCCACACGGCGGGCTTAAGAGACCACCCGACAGGGGATGGACCAAGTCGGGTGGATAAGGACGTGTACCACTTGGACTCTAGAAGACTTGCCCGGTAAGGAAAGACATAAAGATAGAAGTAAATCCCTAATATGGAAGATACAATTGTAGTCCTAGGTAACTATACATCTGGCTAGAGGGTAGACATAGGAATCCTACCTCGTAACAGACCAGTACTCTTCCTTGTAACCCTGCCCCCCACTATATAAGACGGGCAGGGAGCCCTCTGGTTGGGCATCTACAGCATCTTCATCATCTTCATCTACATCATCATCTCCAGACCCATCCATGGAGACATCTTCGTCCACATTGATCATCGGATCACCATTATAATCCCTGAGCACAGGACTAGGGTATTACCTCCACCGCGAGGGCCTGAACCTGTATAAAAAAGACCCCTTGTCTTGTGCTACCATCGAGTTTGGATTTTGTGCATCGCCCCATATATAACCATTGCCGACGATAACCCTCAGTTAAGCACCCGTCGACAGTGTGTAGCTTCAGTTTGATTATGCTTCTTATATTTCGCGAAATCTCCATTAGTGAAAGATGCATATAATTTGTTTCCTGCTGCACAACTTCAGTTTGATTTATTCTTTATTTTCTGCTGCAAAATTTTTTCATATCATATTTTGAGCCGTTCTTCTCCTATTTCTTAGTAGGATCGGTTTACATTTGAACATTAGTAGTTTATTTAGTACATATTGTGAATATTTCTATTTCAAAAATGGTAGTAGAAATTGGGTTTTTGTATCGTTCCCTGATTTCCAATATCTTGCAATTTGATGTGTCTTTTTCCTTGCTAGCTTTGCTGCTAGGATTTAGGTTGTCGCTCGAGAAGTTGAAGCCACCATCTTTCTCAAGTCAGGAGCGCTCCAGGAGCCGTATGTCGATGCTATAAGGTCAACATGCCCATGGATCGTATAACAAGTAACAACGAAGCTGCATATTTTATATTTCTTTTCATTCGTTTGTGCGGCATCAATTGGAGTAAACCAAATCCTTTTAGTATTTCTGGTTTTTGCCATGGTGTTTGAAAAAATAGGAGATAGTATAGATGGTGGCATATGTTTGGAATCAAAATGTGTGTGTGGAATTAATGTAAGCAAGAGAAACAGATTCAATTGTTTGTTCTGTCTATTTTGCTGTAACATGAAGCTTTAGTTAACTACAGTTTGTTCACCTTTTAGTATAAACTAAAGTTGGCTAAAATATAATATCAAGATTGAGGTACGAATGTCCAATGTAGTCTCTTATGTCTATTAAGAGAAACAAAAGAATGGTTTCACTTTTTCTTGGACGTAATTAGGGAAAAGTGGTTGAAAACTTCACACAAATCAATATAGATTTATTCTTATAGTAGTTCTTTACCACTGTTTTCGCATAAGCTTCATAGCAATTAATGGTTTTGCATTTGTATTTAGCTTTTTTGTCCAGCCTTTCCATGATGCACCCTAAGACGCAAACTGGTAGAGCACGGATCCCAAGTCTGCAGATTGGCGTTGTCAGTGAATTGCTAGATATATCATGACTTCTTCGATTGAAACATAATGGAACTATGCCATGTTGTATCAACTATTTGTGGAAAAAACAATGCTTATCTCTCTGTTCACTTCTTCCATTATTATGGTCTGCATGGAAATGGTCGAATCATATGTTTAGTTTTGGGATAGGAATAGTCAAGCACCTTTCTTTTGGAAAACCTACCACCTTATGCAAATGTCATCCCTAAGAATAACCTTTGTAGTGTACATGATATGGACAGGCCCAACAAGGCCTAGGATGATGAACAATAACGTGTGAACAGTACCCATAGGTACTGTAGCGTACGGCCCCGTTGCAGTTAGGGTTATAGATATTACCTTATTAGTTTTACTTTATTAGGAAAGTTTTCTTATGGCAATTCAAATCTTTTCTTAGAGTTCAAGTTGGTCCTTTACTTAGGGTTCAAGTCAGTACTTCCTATAAAAGGGAGAGTCATGTATGCTTTATTATCATCCAAATAATGAATCAAATTGAGAGTAGATCTCATAGACAGTGGCTCCGATAACAGCCAAGGCGTCGCCGACAATAAACGGCCGTCTCGCCCGCGTCAAGGGCCTTACCCATTGCGTGCTTATCACGCACGTATCAATTTGGTATCAGAGCCGGACAGTCCTTCGAGATGGTGTTCAACTCTGGGTACTACGAGCGGCGTGCTTTCGACTTACCTCATTCGTACCTCTACTACGAGCACTTTGCAAAGGTTTCCATTGGTAACCTCGTGGATCTGAAACAAGGTGAAGGCTGCGTCAGCGACTACGCGTGCGAGTTCCAGCGGCTGCTCAGCCAAACGCCGTGGATGAGGAGAGAAGATGAGATTGATGCCTTCATCGTGGGTCTACCTACGACATCGGCGAGAGATGTTCATCGTGCTCGGCCGCGTGACCTTACATATGCAATATATTTGGCGCGTGAGGTAGAGCGCGAGGAAGATGCCCGGAACGTCGATAACTGTCGTAAGCCATACGGCGATCAGCGGTCTTACAACCACCGTTGCATCTCTGACGACAGGCGGACGCGTGAAGAGAACAAGCCGAACAAGGGTGGTCTTGATCTTGACCTCTGCCAGTCTGTTATCGACGAGCTACAACACATGATGAAGATAATAGATGAGGCGACGACGCGCTCTACAACACCAGCAACTCCAACCACTTCGACGACTGACCCGTGCGAAAAGAACTGTACCGACGCCATGCTTGGTGAGGTGGACGTCACTGCCAAGGCGGAAGAGCCTGTACAAATCACAAAGGTCGACAAGGCAGAGGAGCCGCATCATAGTGTGAAGGTCGACAAGGAGGTCAAGGTCGACACGGACAACGTCCATGGTTCGTGCGTCTCCCGTTTGAGGGTTCCCAAGGTGACGAGGGTCTCAACGGAATGACGCCATGGAATCGAGCCCATCATCACTCCACGTCTTCATCCATTCCGAGAACACACTCAGCGACCACGACGGCAAGCACGCCATCGGCGACCACGACGTCTCCATCATCACCATCCGATGGAATGCGGACATGCCATGCTAGTGTGGCTACGCCGTGCGCATGGTGATGCTCTTCGACTTCAACATCGACGTCAAGTTCTCGAGCGTCATCGCTTCAACCTTGAGGACAAGGTTGATTTGATGGGGAGTAATGATATCGACAGGCCCAACAAGGCCTAGGACGATAAACAGTAACACGTGAACAGTACCCGCCGATACTGTAGCATACGGCCCCGTTGCAGTTAGGGTTATAGAGATTACCTTATTAGTTTATCTTTATTAGGAAAGTTTCCTTATGGCAAGTCAAATATTTTCTTAGAGTTCAAGTCGGTCCTTTACTTAGGGCCCAAGTTAGTACTCCCTATAAAAGGGAGATTCATGTATGCTTTTATTATCATCCAAATAATGAATCAAAATTGAGAGTAGATCTCATAGGTGGTGGCTCCGATAACAGCCAAGGCATCGCCAACGATAAACGGCCGTCTCGCCCGCGTCAAGGGCCTTACCCATTGCGTGCTTATCAAGCACGTATCAGTACACTATGCTTAATTTGTGTTTGGGCTTTGCTTATTTAATTTTTATATTTTTTATTTTTGTCGTCAAATGCTGATGAGGGCCATGACACCTTTTCCAAATTGCTATTACAGAAGTGCTACAACAGTGATTCTCTAGCGTTGTATGGAAGCACAGATGACTTAACAAATTCTCAACTTCTTGTGGAAGCACATATGACTCAATGAGCATTGATGTCAATCACACCTAATGTAATCCTTTCATATAAAGGCGCTGAAGGCAACATTCGAAGTGTTGATTGTCAGTTGCGAGCACCGAACAATATAAATTTGTGATCCTCCATGAGTCATATTATCAACCCTCAATTTTAACTTACCTTGAGAGTCGGAATCCCATGCACTAGTCCCTGGATCGGTACACTAGTGCGGAAGATTACGAAGCCGAAACAAGCATACATCGATTAATTAAATCCCTGAATATTACATACCAGATTACGCCCTTAGGTGAATTTAGTAAGGTAATCATCAGCAGCCTTATATTACAAAACATTGTTTAGAGTATTGCAGCTATCCCAAAATATGTACCGAAAAGAATATCATATCGGCTAGGTGTCCTGCAAACGATCGGAGTAACCCCTAAGACTCGTCAGGTCCACCGAGATCCTGTCCATCGTCTTCAACTCATACGGATACTCCTCGAATCCATCGTCTAAAGAATGTAAGTAGGCGAGGCTAGCGTCATCCAAACACTGGCTTGTTAACACTTTCCCTAATGCACTCAGTGCATAGAAGACTATATTTGGGGAAGGGGTTATTTTATTTGTGTAAGGCCAGTTTTTAAATGACTTTAAAAACTTCCTAAACTAGCATCATGTATTTGTAGTCTTTTTAAATGACTTTAAAAACTTCCTAAACTAGCATCATGTATTTGTAGTCTTATTATCTCAAGGGTTTAGCATAGAAGTAATACATTCCAAGCCCACAACTAAACCACCGACTCGTTCGACCAACCCTGAGTAGACCAAGTCAGACCAACATACACTAGACCTCTTGTTGCCCCCAACATTTCCTTAATACTCCATCCTTCCAGGATTTGGCATTCCTGTTGTGGGCCACACTTGCCATACACTACCCGCCTCGGCCTAGGGGGTTGCCAGCCCTCACTAGCCGAGCGTCATCCTGGGGAAGTGTGACCTTTGTCACCTCTGGTGATGACCCATGCCTGTCCCTATCGGGAGTTGTCCTAGAGGGCCTCCGCAGAGTGCTCGCAACTGACGATCCGAAACCCGTACTCCGCGCGATGGCCACGCGTTGTGTTGGAACCATCCTCCATATGGTAGCGATCACCCCCTATGTGTGTTCTTCCGCGCTTCTCCTGGGTAAGCCCTGGATAAGGCCAGCACCAGGCACCCTGTGCCTTAATCATCCATCAGGATATGTCAATCCATGGGCAACCCTCCAACCATCTAGTCTCCACATCTTTAATCCCCGACATTACCCCATCAGGTCTATCCCGACCAACCGACCAAACCGGACCGACACCCCACATATCCATGCCCACAACCACACACAGCCCATCATGCATCTACTACCCCTAACTGTCTCATGTCATGACATTTTTAATGAAGGAATGAATGACCAGTGAATATCGGTTCACCGTTCCGTGGCTAGTTGTCAGAAGATTTGTGTAAGCCTAAGCAAGTTTTACCCATTAGGTAGGGTTAAAGTGATTAAAAAACTAATCTTAGACTAACAAGGATTATGACAATCAAGGCAGTCATAAAGGCTAAACAATTCAAGGGCAGGCATGTATAAGTATTACATGATTAACAATTAGGCACGTTAATAAGCATGCATTTTAATAATAAGCAATATAGTTTGGTGAAAACTAGGTAATGAACAATGAATATATCGATGTTGATCCGCATTAGGGAAAGTCGCTATCCTTCCCTAATACGGGTAACATCTATAAGAGTAAGTGTTAACTCACCTTGCTCGGGTGGAAGGTCCTCCTCAGCGTCTCCGAACCTCCCTTTGGGATCGCCTACGTCTAAGCACACATACAATCCAATAATTACTTCCTAATGCAAATCAGAAAACATGATGCATGCATGGCCTAGGCTTTACTCTCGGCACTAATATATAAGATCGGGTAACGATGCTAAGTTCTGTTATGATATGCAATGCATGCCCTAAGGTACTCATTAAATAATAATATTATCATCACATAATAGCCTAACTATACCCCAAAATATGCTTTCGTACGATTTTAACAGTAATCGAGTTTTAGGATTTTAAAGCGATTTGAGATGATGACGGCACGTCGAAATATGACCCTTATACGAGGTTAAGTTTTATCGGTGTTAGCATTTTCTGAGTGCTCCAAAAATATATGGCATAACTCTATGTTATATGTTCAATTAATTTATATTCTCTAAAGTCAGCACCTATTTTAAGTAACAAGAAATTTACTAATGATTAGTTGGTGTTTATCAATTTAATATTCTAATAAATACCTTAGACTTAAAATGGGATCAGATTCATTATTTAAAATAACCAATATCACCCTAATTCTAGTTTAATCATTTTCTTTTATATAGGAATCCTACTCATTCAACTAAATAGTGCCATTATTCCATTACATAGGTTGTTTTTATATTTTTATAAAATCAGTAATGGCCTAAACTATTTATCTAAATTTTTCTAGAATTTTTGGGAGCCTCTAGCTATTTTAAATAATTGTATAACCATTTCTGTAATTAACTAATTAGTTAAATCGGTGGAAAAATAATAAAACTCAACGGGACGAGCCAACAAACGAACCGGCCCAGCGACCAATTCGGTCCACAGCCCACGCGCGTGCGCGCCTATGCCAGCCAGCGGTAGCTACGCCGAAGCTCGCGTCACGCCTAGTGGCGCCTCCACTTAACCTTCGCGGTGGGGCCAGGGCCCACGTGACAGAGACTCAACGTCATGGTTTAATCCAGCGCGCAAGGAATAACTGACTGGTGGGACCCGCCCTTGGCATGGATCCATTTCTGCACGAATCTTGGCATGGATCGGACAGTCCTCCGTCATCGTCTACCTCCGGCAAGCGACGTGGCCGACGGCGGTGGCAAGCAACGTGGCTGCGATCTAGCCCTATTCCGGCCGTGTGCGTGTATGCTCTCGCACCTATTGCCTCCTACAGACCTAATGACGTCCTCGCCGAGACCGGAGACGACTGGACATGTCGGTGCCACAAGCGACGGCGGAACCAAACGCTCGCCGGAGACGCCCGAGTCATCAAACGGATCTGTGAGCTATGGGAGCAATCGGGGAGCAAGAGGGGGCAAAGTAGGTGCTCACCGAGCCCAAGGAGGAGAGCGCGACGGAGCAAAGACGGCGGGCGATGAGAAGCTCGGCGGCGGCCGATACAGGGGCTCCGCGGGGACGACTCCTTCTTGCAGCTCCCCCTGAAATTGGGCGAGGGGAAAGCTTAGGGATAAGTTGAGAAAGCTCGGGTTGAGGGGAATCGATCAATGGCTCACGAAAAATGGTGCCGGCGGGGATGCTCTTGGCTTTATAGGCGTAGGGCGATTTTTCTGGCCCGAAGGCTCACACGGCACCGCTGGCAACGGAGCGGCGTGGCAGGGAACCGTGCGGCGCGGCGCGATCGTTACGGGCGCAGGGCCACATGGCAGGGAGAGAAAGAGAGAAGGATAGAGAGAGCGGGGCCCACACGTCAGCAAAAATTCAACCGAATTTTGAAATTCAAGCAAATTTTGAATTAGCCCCAAAATTGGGATGTTACACATACGCTATACAGTGTACTCTATATATAACAGTTTTTCACATTACAAGTTCAAGATAGCCCCTTGTTGTTTTGGGATTTTAGAAATTTCAGTAGGGCTAGTGTTTGTCCATATGGTGGTCATTGACTAGATGTCACTGAGTTTCTAAGGATTTCTATGTGGCACGTAATCTTATAAATTAATGAACACTGCTCATTACTATAGTTTTGAGGAAACGATATTTTTTAGGGGTGAGTTAATCTAATTTAGTCACCGAAAGGAGCGTTCCTACATTGGAGGGAAAATCAGCAACAGCTGATTGAATTTTACATCAAATGTGATCTAGATGATCATGCTTTTTTGCTTTAAGGATTTTTCTTGTTTAAATCATGTCACAACTTGATTTGCAGCAGGCAGCTTATTTGTTTTGTTCCTGTACTGTAGCAATAGGTGCAGAATTTCTATATATAGTTTTTCATATGACATGTGCCTTATTTGCTGCCGGTAGCTTCGCGAGGGCGAGATCCCTAGAGAAGATGTGAAGTGTGTGGACTATGAAGATAGAGAAAATGATTGTGTTTTTGCCAAGATTCACCGTTCAAAGTGAGAATTAAAGGGCCTTTTCAAGGAATCAGATGTACTATTTTCTTACAGCTATGGTTATATTAAGCATTTCTATAATATATTTGCTTATTTGGTAACATGTATTATGGTATTGTGATGACGTGCTTTGCACGTGCACGCTTACTTGTTTAAAATAAAATTTTATTTATCTATTAGTAATCTAATACCTAGAGCTAGTTATGCATTTGTTAGTTTTAGATTGTTTATTATAAATAACGGCCCCAACATTAATTAATCTTGTTTAAAATTGAGATGAATACTAATTAATTGTTTATATTAGATAGCATCATTAGTTAGCTACAATTTATTTGTTTATATTAGCTTGAATCACTAGTTAATTCTACATTATTTATTATAAATCTATCCTAGTATTAATTATTTACTCATTTTTAAAAATGACATGAAAACTAATTAAATCAAAATGTTGATAAAAAAATATAGAGGGGTGTGTGTGTACATATATACATATATATAAAGAATAATTAACGTAGACTCCAGTCTACGGATCCTTCCGTGAACTTCGATGGGTTTTTGAAATTCGAGAACTTTAGTGATCGATCCAAACCGTTGATCTTGTTTATCTAGTCAAAACGTAGCCACCAACCAAGTTTCGTATTTTTTTGAATTTGTTTGCTATTTGTTTTCTAATTTTGAAAATCAGCTTTTTTTGGACGCTCCACGACTATATATATCTTCATCCATTATACATATTAGCTACAATTTATTTGTTTATATTAACTAGCCACTAGTTAGTTATAAATTATTTGTTTGATAAATATCTATGCCAACATTAATTAATCATTTTAAATATGAGATGGAAAATTAATTAATTAAAAATATACATAAAAATTAATATAATGTAAATCTAGAACCTAGAGCTAATATGTAGGCCAATTATATATAGGGTAATTCTGCCCCTACCCTCACGTCCTATATATTTCATCTGGGCCATTTGAATACAAGGAATATTACAGGTTCCATTTCCAGATGTCTTCAATAATGTTATTGTGTTATCGTGTGCCTTGTGATTTCTACCAGCTTATATGATTATCTATGCCTGCAATTTGTAATGAGATGACGAGCGATAAAAAGATGACCATGGTGATGGGATTGGGAGGATTCAGGAACGCAATAATTTGAACAAAAATCGTGGAGAGCTTCGTTGGACAAGGCGCTCGTTGAGTTTGACCACGATGGTGGAGGGACTATTGACCATCCAGAAACTAGAAGAAAAATAACCTTCGCATGTGGTTATGGTGGTGTCGTATAGCTAGATGTTATTCTTGTTTGGGATGGATGTTCACATCTTTATCTGAGCTATTCCAATAGAACAAGCGAGATTTACGTGATATATTGTATTGATCGATGGTAGCTAGTGTCGACTTGTTCTATATATGTAATAGCAACTTTTGATAATTTTTTCTATATTTCACGAGCAAAATATGTCATTTGTATATATGAGTTTTTTATGCAATACATAGATTTACGTGAGTTTAATGGTTCACAAAAATTTATATAATGAAACAAATTTTTAGCTTCTGGATACCTGACTAGGATGATGACGAGTACGTATACAGAATTGCAGATGGGCATTTCTAATGGTTGTGTTTTTCTTGGAAATGTGGATAGGCATTTTGAACAGAAAACAAAACAAAATCAACCACCATTCGCTTTTTTTCTCGGTCTTATTTTCATTTTACAGTTCTTCTTTTTTTATATATATAGTTTTCGTCTGTTTTGAGCTAATGGAAACACATAAGTATTTTGAGCTAATGAAAACACAGAAAAAAAATGGTGAGATGTTGCAGCTCCCGCAGGAAAACTTCTCTTTTTTAAAAAAGAAAAAAGTATTACACACTGTTGTACTGCCCATGTGCTCCTCTTCAAAGCATTAAGATTTCTGGCCCCTGCCATGTCGTCGTATATATCTCCCATCTTTCAACTAGGGCCATTTTGAACGCAAGGAACGTACGCAACATGGCTTCCATTTTCAGTGAGATTTTCAATAATGATATTGAGCTATTATGATCATTCTATTTCTCCATCTATTATCATTTGTGTTTGTTATAATTATATATTAACACGAAGACATGTGATAAGAAAAATCATCGTGGTGATGAGAAATTTGGAATAGGAGGATACTAGATAACAATAACTAGCGATGTTTACGCGCCCGTAGCGCGTGGCACTGTGACTTTGTGCTTCTTGGACAGTGTCTGGCCGTCATCGGACTAGGCCAGGTGGTCGTTGCGCTATGGTCTTTTCGGGGAAGGGGTTCCTCCGAACGGGGTTGGCCTCGGTCCTAGGGTTTGGTTTCAACCGGACTGTGTTCGGTCGAGTTTGTTTTTGTGGGGTTTATTCTTCGGTTGCTGTCCGAAGGCTTTGGACTGGCATTTTGTTAGTTTAGTGAACGTTGTCCGGTGGCCACCGAATGGCGTCCAACGGGGTCGTTTGATGGCATGGCTACCCTAGGTGGGGACACATATCGCAGTCAGATGCGGTCATAGGGTTTGGTCCCCACCAGATGTTGTCTGGTGGGCACGGTCCAGTCCGGTGGAGTCTGCTGTTTTTTTGGATTTGTCCTTCGGTCTTAGTCTGAAGGCTTTGGAGTGACATTTTGTTAGTTTAACGGATGTTGTCCGGTGGCCGCCGGACAGTGTCCAACGGAATTGCTTGATGGTGCGGCTACCACATGTGGTGACACGTGTCACAACCAGGATGCAGTCCTAGGTTCGGTCCCACCAGACATTGTCTTGCGGGCATCGGACTGCATCCCGTAGAGTTTGTTTTTCAGGAGTTCACTTCGGTTGTTTTGATGCTTCAGCGAACGTTGTCCGATGGCTGTCGGACACGGTCCGACGTATGGCGTGGGTGCTCCCTGATTGCACCACGTGTCACAACCAAGATGTGCCATATGGCACAACCAGGCCGTTCAACGGTGCGGAGACCACGCGGCCATGGTGACGGCTCAATGGACGCCGAGCTTCTTTATAAGTGATGCAGCGGCGGGACGAGGTTGACTATCGGCGATGATGCAGGGAACAACAACCCGGTGGCGCCCTCTTCCTCCCCTCCTCTGCGGTGGTCCGAGCTTCTAGTTCCCAATGGTATCATCTCCATCTAGATCTTCCCCACTATAATCCTTGCGGCTAGTGGGGACAGGTGGATTACCTGGCGGGTCGGTTTTGGTTTGCAAGGTGTTGGGTTTAGTCCCACATCGGTTATTGGTGATGGGGAGCACAACTTAAAAGGTGGAGGCACCCCTTTCCCACCAGGCTAGTCTTTTGGGCTGAGTTGGGTCAAGACCTGGGTTGTGCTTCTAATTGGGCCAATAGATATGGAGACCTGGGCCCGAGATCAGGTGTTGATCTCGGGGGAAGCCGGATCGCTGGCGGGCCCTGAGATGGCAGGATCGCAGCGGGCTTCAACAAGTGGTATCAAAGCACATATTCGACACAATACCTAACACAAGGAGTCCAGATTTTGGGATCCCAATGCAGACCAGGCCAGGTCGGATCGGGTTGAGTTGAGGCAAATGAATGTGTGAGATAAGTACATCATTTATTATCACTCACTGTGAGATACATGACACTAGAAACAAGAGAAGCAAAATATATATAAAATAGATTTATATGACCATGAAGAATATTAGAGCTGAAGCCAGATGCATCAAACCACATGGCAGCGCATGCCCATCCATGCATGCTTTCTGCTCACTTGTCGTGGGGGAATCAAATCGCGGTGGCCTCCACAATGTCCATGTACGTACCACAAGCCCTTAGGTGGTGGTTTTCAGCAGTTGCCCCACCTCAATGTGGTCTCGCCGCTAGTAGCCTGGAGGAAGATTGGATGAAGTCAATGTTCAAAGAGAGAGACGTCGAAATTTACTAAAATTATCGAATTTCTGATGACCCCATCTGTTGAAATTGCAATCTGATCAATATTGCGATTCGTTTTTTTTTATTATCCGCACAATTAGCCCCAAAGGAAATGGTACGAGAGGTTCATGTTGTGATTCAATCAAGGGATCTGCATCCGTATAATACGAACTGTTTTTCTTCATGTGGTTTGTTCAAGAATCTGTTTTAGATTAACTGTGACGGGAGAGAGGTGGAGGGAATTTAGATAGGTTGGGAAGAAGAGAAAATAGATCTTTTGTGCAAATTAGTGAATGTGGAAATACAAAAGATGTCCACAGATCTTGATGCACAATGGATGGCTTCAATAGTGAGCATAAAACCTGTGCTCTAAACAAGTTACGTGCATGGGTTACTCCATTGCAGCAAAAAAAAAAAATGGATTTGCTAACGTGGATGTGACCTTTTAAGTGTTTTAGCAGCCAACTTTTTTTTTCAGCTTGTTTATATTGTTTTTCCACTTAGTTCGATAGTGGATATATACGTAATTTGTATTAAAAAAATTATGTATATAGCCTGATAACAATCATTTAATATTTTCATCGATTAACTGGTTCGTTGTTGATTTTGCTATAAATTTGGTTATTGAGCAATAAACTTTTTTTTTTATATCATGTACACTATTTTTCCACTTAGTTCGAATAGTGGAAATTTAGTTATTTCGTATTGGAAAAAACTTATATAGGTATGTTTACATTATTTTTTCAATCTTTTTGTTCTGTAATTATTATTTTCGATAGAAACCTGATTGGTAAGTTTTTAGGTTAACTAAGTTTGGATAATTTGTTCAAATTCTATAATTTTTTGACATGTGTGTTTGTTTTGTTTTTCTCTATGATTATTAGTTGAGTGGGTGTCATAGATCTCGAAAAGCAACCACCCCCTACTAAGTCGGTTTCAAGCAACCACCTCCTACTAAGTTGGTTTCTTATTGTTTTATGAAAACACTGCTAATTATCAAGCCAAAATTTACATCAAAAACATTAAACCAAATTAACTAACGTGAATATGGAAAATACTCGAAGGTAAACCAAAAATAACAAATAAAATGCACAAACCAGTTCGAACACATGACCTAGACCCTGATTGGTTGAGCACCTGACACCATGCTGCGCAGATATATTTGTTCTAACATTATGGGAATGAATAGCTTTTTATAATTTTTTGTTAATCCAAATACTACAAAATCGTAGTACTGATTCGGCTGATTTTTATATCCCTGTGCCCCAACGGCTGATACACACACCTACCATGCATTTCTTCCGCTCGTCCTCTCAGCAATCCACATACGTGCTACATAAGAGTTGCACCAGCTATCAAAGGAGCCTATCGAGAGAAGAAAGTCATTTGCTAGTTTCGTCTCATGTTTTTTCGAACGTTCATTACTCCTATGCATTGCTTGCCCTTATCTGAAGGACACGTCATTTAGGAATGGGCGGTGACGGGAAGTTTTTTGGAAAACCAGTTCACAAATATGGCGATAACAGTTTTTTTAAAAAGAATTTGTTTTGCTACGTGGCAGACGCCTGCTTTTGGGTTTTGAGCGTAGTCGAATCTGTTGCCGTTCGTTTCTTTTCACCTGCAATGAGTGGCCGGGCGGTCACTGCTTTTTTACTCCACAACACCGATCCAGCACCACTCTCTTCAATTCCTCACCTAGAGATCTTCGAAATGGAGTCTTCGAAATGCGTGATCGCATCGGCCTTGCTGTCGTTGTGGTTGAGGCCGACACTTGTGCATCCTCCTTCGGCGCGGTTGGTGTGTTGGGTGTTATAACCTTAGGAAGTTTATGGGTCGGAAACCCACATCAAACCGTAGGGATATTATGGACGAAATCAAATTTAGGTTAGGCTATATATATGAACCCCATTATACACAATAGAGATCATCAATAAAGATCATTGTGCCTGTGGCTTTGTCTCTCTCTAGATCTGTTTCCTGTCTATTGTGATTGTGTTTGCGTGTGTGTGACAACGGTTTTACAACATTGGGAAGGCCACACCCCGAGTTCCGCCTTGGACTCCCAACGTCCGAGTCAATGCTGTGTTTGGCCCTGGATACCGCTCTTCATGGTTGCAAATGTAATGCGAGGCATGGCTTCACCGATTATCTCTACTAATCCATCGCACCATTTTTCTTCTGATTCCTCCCCGTTACCCCCATATGAGTGTTTCCTAGTTTTGGTTTTGATCAGTGTAGAATTTAGTGTGAGATTTATGTTTGCCTAAAAAAATTAACCGTTGTCAGCATTATCATTTATATGTCTGTATGTAGGTATGGATTTTGTGCAACATCATGGATTTTGGTCAGGAGATGCTATACAATCCACATATGGATTGGATATATTTTGGGTGGTCTAGATGGTTCAGACTAGGAGAAGAGAGGTTTAAGTATTTTGTACAGTTTTGGAGTGTTTCTTCTCTTTCCATAACGGATTTTAGGTGTTTAATATCCATTTACCTACTAATGCTCAAGTGAATGAATATAGCTACTACTGTATTTCGGAATTGGAAATTATGCTGCAACTTCCTATTAGTCTTGGATAACTAAATAAAACCAAGGGACAAGAACATGATAATAGTTTCACATAAATCCGAAGTAAACTACCAAGTGTCATCTTGCAACGAAATACTACGGACCAGTGTTATGTCACCACGCAGGAGTGGAGTAGGATCACTACGCCTCAATCGGAGCTTGGAACTCTGGAAGGACTGAATTTTAATCGCGACCATTACGCTCGTGTAATTCTTCAATACCAGGGGCGCAGTATCGGCAGCCTTTCCAAGTCATCCTTCTTCTTTAAGCAGCAACTACTCATCTCACGCTACACTTGCATATAAATCTACTGCTGCTAGCTTGGTTAGTTTATCTTATCTTCTCTTGCTTCGTCGCCCCCATTGGAAAAGAAAACTAGATGTCCAAATTGCTACAATCGTTCCTTATCTGACAGTTTGGGAACGAGAGGCAACAGGAAGAACGAAAGGTGAAGTTTTTCCTAACAATCGACACTACCTTTCGGCAGGGGCGATTCGGATTGCTCCATCGTTTAGGTTTGAAGGTCATGTCCATGTATTGGCTTGCTCACCAGGGGGAACTGAGCACAAAAATGGATACGACTCACCGGCGGCTGCAGAAGGAGGTACATGGCAGCATCGAGGCGATGGGTGATGCCCATGACCTTACAGGAACACTGCCGCCTGCTGCATATTGCGCGCAGGCGGCGCGACACGTCTTCTATGGCAAGTCCTTCCCCACCATTGTCTTGCATCTCCAACGCGTGAGAAAACCTGTCCTGTAGCACATGACAGGGGCAAAAAGATAACCGATCGAGTGCCTAGAAACAATATGTGTTTTCTTTTGGGCCAAAAAAGAAACAACACGGTTTATAGATATGAGCTTTCTTCCCGTTTATGTTTGAACTTTTGGAACAAAATAAGTGGTCCAAAACCAAGTATGTCACCCAATTAGCAAAATTGTGCTATTTTGATTCTTTGACCCATTAAGCCCATTGCACATATGATTTTTTAAGTTGGCATGGACGTGGGCATCGCAGCAATGCCCATATGTTTTCTCTATGTGAAACATGACAAACATATTTGCCTGCTCTATTATCTCTCTGTTGCGCGCTCTAGGTGTGTTTTATGAATGTGGGCCATAAAGGGATAAGCTACTTGGGTTGAAGTTATTGTCCACACGAACTAATGGAATTAACTAGAGCTAGGAATTAGGCCGGATTTTTTTAGGCTAGCTCGAGCATGACACGAATTTGAAAACTGAATTTGAAGGCCCAAAGCACGACACGATATGAAGAAAAATGTGTTGGGCTAGCACAACCCAACTGCAAGGCTAGGCCGGCCCTACAAATCAGGCACTATGGGCCTTCCAGCACGGCCCGACTATGTAGGCCGTGCTCGGGCTAGCCCGGCCTGAATTGAAGCACGAGTGTGTATTTTATATTTTTTAAGACCTTTTCATCCTTATATGAATTTGTATTCTTTACGAAAGTTGAATAGAATTTTGAGACACGTATTTTTCATATAAATAACTTTTTTATTTCAGAAGCATATTAATATTTTTAAAATTATTTAGTACGCGGTTTTTTTGGGCTAACATCATGTACCTCAGTAAATTGTATTTTTGGGGTCTTCCCATCGTATATTTTTTCATTCAAAATAAAAATTATGAAGAATTTCGTGACACATATTTTTATGTAGGCAATTTTTTATTTTAGCAACTATGACATCCTCATTTTGAAAAATACAAAGACATGTCATATAATCGTGCATGATTTATTTACTCTTCATAAACATTTTAAAAAACGCATGTTACTATTTAAATGGTTCTTATATATTTCTAGAAATCCTATTTGCGAGAAATTATTTTTAATATATTGTTGGTTAATTATTAATTGCCAATACTTTTTTGGACATTTTTAAAATATTTTATATGTAAAAAACACTATTTTATTTTAAAAGAAAAGTAAAACATAATTAGATGTCAAAAATATTTTTTTGATATATTTTCGTTTTGATTTATATTAGTTAATATTTTTAACATAGTTTATTGTGGTAAAATAAATTATTTAGGTCGCTTTTATTTTTTTTTTCCTTTCCTCTGACGAGTAGATCCCAGGCATCATCCCCTTCTCTCTCCATGACTCTTGTGAGTGGATCCCGCCTATAATTCTCTCTCATCCTACTATTACGAAACCTTGCTATCAAGTGTAGTACAAGATATGGCGTACACGAACAATCACAGAGAGAGAACAAGAACACAAGAGAATAGAGTGTAGCTTTGCTTTATTGATTTTCAAATCTATATATAATATGGGGCTCCACCTCTGATTTTATAATGTTGTTTAGGGTTTAGGCTAGGTCTAGTGTGGGACCCACCTCCTTAGGTGGTTTCCCAACGCTCCCCCTGGACCTTGCCAACGAGATGTGTATGCCTCATCAAAACTCCATCCAAAAACCCGGTGGGAATAAAGAACTGAAAAAAGAGTACATAGCATACGCTTGTTGTGTGCACGATTTTCCTCATTAAAAACCTTACGTGAGAAAACTTCAGGAAAAACTCACTAAGGGAAAAAGAGTACAAACCATACAATATTGCATACGATCTTTTAAATCAAGTTGGGTACTCCGGCTTCAAGCCAAAGTTTTAATTCGGTGCGTATGAATGGAGTTTGACCCTGCCATTCACTTTTGTCCTAAAACACAACAAGTGAATTGCAAACCCTATAGATATTCTCCTCTGCAGAAGAATGAAATTGAGAAACAGGTAAGGTGATGTTGTTGGCAGGTACAATTTTGCCAAGTATGAGCCCTTTTGCCTCACTTGTTTTACTGGTTAAAAAGAAGGATGGTAATTGGTGTTTCCGTGTGGACTATAGAAAGCTCAATGCTCAGACTATTAAGAGTAAATTTCCTATGCCTGTGGTAGATGAATTGTTGAATGAGTTGGCTGGAGCAAATATTTTCTCCAAGTTGGACCACAGAGCTGGCTATCACCAAATTCAGATGATAGAAGAGGATGACGCTAAGACAGCCTTCAAAACTCATCATGGGCTATTTAAATTAAGTGTTATGCCATTTGGGTTCACTAATGTCCCGGCTACCTTTCAATGTGTGATGAATTCTATTTTTGCTCCATATATCAATAAGTTTATACTGGTATTTATGAATGATATTTTAGTCTACAGCTCAGACCTGGATACTTATGTTAAACACCTGGACATCATATTATCCACTCTCAGGACTCACAAATTATATGCCAAGAGGTCCAAATGTTCCTTTGCAGCCACTCAGTTGGATTATTTGGGACACATTGTTTCTGCAGCAGGAGTGTCCACAGATCCTGACAAAACAAGTCATGGAACATTGGCCTGTACCTTCCAAAGTCATTGAACTCAGGGGTTTTTTGGGGCTCATTGGGTATTATAGAAAGTTTGTCAAGCACTATGGTATTAGCTAAACCACTCACTATGTTGCTCCAAAAGAAAACCTTCCATTGGACTCAAGCTCAGTTAGCATTTCAAAAATTGAAAGTTGCTATGAGTACTACCCCTGTTTTGGCATTGCCTGATTTTTCTAAGTCTTTTATTATAGAGACTGATGTCTGTGATTTGGGTATAGGAGCTGTATTATTACAGGAAGGACATCCTATGGATTTCTATAGCAAGGCATTAAACACAAGCAATAAAAAATTGTCTATCTATAAAAAGGAGTTTCTAGCCATCATGATGGCTATTAACAAATGGAGGCAGTATTTAGTCAGAGGTCCATTTCTGGTTAGAACTGACCATAAGAACTTATGTTATCTTGAGGATCAATCTCTAACATCTGAATTACAAAGGAAGGCAATGACAAAGTTAGTTGGACTCCAGTTCAAATTTCAATATAAAAAGGGTTCTAAAAACAAAGTTGCTGATGCTTTATCTAGAGTGGGCCAATTTTTCTCTTTATGGGCTGTTTCTTGTGGGCATCCAGTATGGCTGTAGGAGGTTCTAAATTCCAATGCAATAGATTTTAGAGCCCAACCACTTCTACAGAAGTTGGCATTGGGAGGAGGGGTCTTTGAACAATTCACCTTGATTGATGGACTGATCAAGAAACAGGGTACTATTTGGATTGGAGCTAATATGGGCTTATAGTCCAAGATCATTTATACAATTCATTCTGCACTGACAGGGGGACATTTAGGGGCTCAAGCGACCTATCATAGAATTAAGAAATTGTTTGCTTGCGATGGGCTCAAGAAATCGATGGAGGACTTTGTAAAGCAATGTCAAGTGTGTCAACAAGCCAAGCATGAGCACTGCAAGCTTCCAGGATTATTGACTCCATTACCAATACCTAAAAATGCATGGCATGATATATCCATGGATTTTGTAGAGGGATTGCCTACGGATGGGTTTTCTGTCATACTGGTAGTGGTGGACAGATTCACCAAGTACAGCCATTTTTTCCCATTGAAACGCCCATTTGCAGCAGTTCAGGTAGCTAAATTGTTTCTCCAGAATATTATGAAGTTGCATGGTATGCCTAGATCCATAGTGTCTAATAGAGATAAGAGTGTTCACCAGTAATTTTTGGAAGGAGCTTTTTTGTTTGTTTGATGTACAGCTCAACAATGGGACAACTTACCATCCTCAGTTAGATGGGCAAACTGAGCGCGTCAACTAGTGTTTGGAGATGTATTTCCCTTGTGCTTGTCATCAAACGCCTACAAAGTGGTTCACTTGGCTCTCATTAGTGGAATTTTGGTATAATACCAATTATCACACAGCCTTACAGGTTTCCCTATTCAAAGCTCTCTATGGTATTGAACCCCACTATGATATTACACCTGATCTGGCTGCCACGACACATGTGGGTATTCAGACCATTCTAACTCAGAGATCCCAATTTGTGGACTTGCTGAAACAACATTTGAACAGAGCTCAGTCTAGGATGAAACACTTTGCTGATTCTAAACAATCTGAGAGACAATTTCAACAGGGAGAGTGGGTCTTTTAAAAGTTGCAGCCATATGCTCAATCTTCAGTGGTAAATCATCCCTGTCCTCAATTGGCAGTCAAATATTTTGGTACTTATGAGATCCTAAAGAAAGTTGGCCTTTCAGTTTACCGTCTCAAGCTGCCAGCTGATGGCCAAGTGCATCCGGTGTTCCATGTCTCTTAGCTCAAACTATTTACTCCGAATTTCACTCTGGTCTCTAGTGCTTTACCAGATAATTGATGTGTTGGACACTGAACATGAAGCTGTGCTTGATAGGAGGTTGGTTAAAAGAGGCAATAATGCTCAAGTTCAAGTGTTGATCAAATGAAAGTCTCCCCTCAATTTTCAGAAACATGGGAAGATTATCAAGTCATGAAACAACGTTTTCCAGCTGCAATCGCTTGGGGACAAGCTCCATTTCAGGGGGGCGACTGTCATGGATGGCGGGGCCAGGAGAATGCGGGGGAAGGAGAGCATTCAGGCCGGAATGGGCACGATGTGAATGTCATGTAATGTGGGCTGTGTTGGTGTGAGTTTGGCCCATGATGGGTGGCGCGTCCTGCTGTACAAATCCGAGTCCTGTAGGCCATCGTGCCTTGTCGAAAAAGTTGATGAACAATCATCCCAATCCTATTCTTCTTTGTCTGTTCTTCCCCTTTTGCTGAATGAATTTCTTTCGATTCTCCCAATTGCCAACGATCCCATTACAACAGAGCTAGGCGATATGACAGTGTAGAGCGTAAGTGGAGCGCTAAGCTTTGTCGAACGCACGGATGCCTGAAGCCCAGGAGCCAAGCGCAGTCAATTGAAAACGGGGCGGCCGGTTGGGTCCCACGGTGACCAGGACACGAGGGCGCGACAAGGACGTAAAACTGTGAGGTGCAGCGTAGCGCAGCACGTGATATGGAGAGCACACGTGGTGCGGCGGGCAGCGATGTGGAGGGGAAGCAAGACAGAGGTGGCTGCAGTGAGTCGGCGGGGAAATCGGCACGAGCAATTGCGGTGATAACGACTGGAGGGGAGAGAGAGAGAAAGAGAGTGAGAGAGAGAGAGAGGGAAAAAGCGGAGCAACAGGAGGAAGGATCTGACATGTGCGTCCCACCTAGCAGTGAAGAGGAGAGAGCTGAGGAGCAGGACCGGCTTGACAGCGAGAGGGATATGGCGTGGTTCTGGGCCGAAGGAGGTGGGCCACGCGCGCAAGGAGAGGGAAGAGAGGAGAAAAGTGATGGGCCAGGGAGAGAGATTGCCTGAGAGGAAAGGGGTTTTCCAAATTTCTTATTTTTGTTATTCTATTTTTCTTTATTGATTTGAAATATTTATTTAAATAATAGTTTCTTTCTACAAAGTTTGTAAAATTTCCAAATATAAAGGAAATTATATTTTCATGCAGATTTGCAAGTATGGTTATGCATAGGCTTACCTTTAGCAAATAAATTTGAATGTTTACTTTATGCAAACATACTTTTAATCATGATTCAATAATGATAACGTGCCAAATTTCAAGTTTAAAATTTGGGATGTTACAATTCATCTTTCGAGCACTAGGTCCATCTTCAAGTTGATTCTCCACCAGATTTGTTACTATTAGAGGTTGAGGACCCCTAGAGCTCATGAGCCATCAATTTGCTTGTGGTTGGCCATGGTTAGTTTGTGAAGGTCGGTTCCACATTCGTGAGGGAAGGGATCAAGAATGAAGCAACGAGTGCTTGGTGCAACCTCGGGAGGAGAAGGGTTGAGTGCAACCTTGTCTCAAATGCGACTGAACTACCTCAACGGAGACATAGGATCCCTTTAAGGATATAAACTTCGAGAACAACTTCATCTCATCTCTCTCTTCGCTATGGTTCGCTCCATTCCTCAATCTTTCTTGTATGAACGAACCTGGTTATGCATAAACGAACCAAACACATTCTAAAACGTAAATTATAATTTACTGAAGGAAGTTTCTCAGCTTTATACACCCTTTTTACATTTTGCCGACTATATTGTATATAATGCTTGTGTTTATACGTCCAAATTTTTAGGCAAAATGTTGTCAAAATTTATAGAACATCAGGATAAGGTGTTACATAGCTCGGTAAAACCAGTTACTTGTCCTATTATCAAGTCATATATATCATCTAAAAGATAAGTCAGCTAGATATTTACAAGGTTCATGCGAGCCTCGATGCTTTGCCGGTTATAAGAAATAAGCGGCACTTTGCAAATGTTACATCCTCAAACAAAAAGTGATAATTATAACATAAGGTTCATGTGAGCTTTGATACATTGCTAGGATAAGGAATAAGTGGCACTATTCAAATGTTACATTCTCACAGATATATTTGACTATTTGACCAATAAGATGGGATGGTCGTCGAATAAGAAATACAATTAGGATAGGGCATTGCACACAGGCCACAACCCCAAGTGTCGGAAATGTATCCTCCGACTCACTCCATCTTACTTTGGGTGACTGATACGTGGGCCATTGCACACATGGGACCCACATGTCAGTGATCCAAAGTTAGAGAAACAGTAAGTCGGAGGATTTGCTTCGCTAGGTATTAGAAACTCACAACACATGCACACTACTATCATGTAGCTTCGAATTTTCATCGAGCAAAGCTGAACTGCTGAAAATTGAGCAGATAACAACAGGTTTGGACAGGATGAACTGCACATGCCGTAACAACAATGGAAAGAAAGAAGCTCAAATCTCCCCCTTGCAGGATGAACAATAGCACAGGCTGTACTCTACCCTCTGTACACTCCGGACGGGTCGGCATTTTGAACAATCCAGGGGTGTTCAAGGAGCTTGTGAAGGGGGAGACGATGGACCGAATTCTTCACGAGCATCTGCAGATCAAAACACTTGTGAGGTTAGGATATATGTCTGGTAGCCATTTCTGTTGAGGAAATCAGAGGAATCTCTTACCTGTGAAATAAGGTCTTTGGCAGAAGGAGAAACAAATGGTTTTGAGGGAAACTTCAAATCAACTTTCATTATCCTGAAAGTCAACATTGAAAAACCTTACTAGTAACTACAAGAAACTAAAATGTGATAATGAAACAAAAAATTAGCAAAAGGAGTAGGCGCATTGCCATTTCATGAAGTAGAATAAGAACACCGTACATAATTACACACACAAAAAAGAAAGGCCTTGGTCACCACAACCCCGGCCACCGGGCATGTGACAGCCAGCCACCAACACCACACGGGATGCTCGACTGAAAAATCATCCGCCACCGTTGTCGACTCTGTAACAGGGCACAAGATGCTCGACCTAGCCATCAGTCGTCACCACCGCATGGGACGCTCGGTAAAGATGCAAGAATGTCAGCCGTCACCACCATATGGGATGCTGGACCATTACGTCAGCTGTTGCCACTGCCAACCGCGCCGCAGGATACACAATGCTCGGAGTAGAGATCAGGTGATAGTGAGAACTAACTAGCTAAGTACAATTGCATACAAGAGTAGCTAGTTGTGGTCTTACAATCATGAATGATATATTATCACATGCTAATCAGTTAGTGATGAAAATAAGCACAATTAGTGAAGAACTATCAAAATAATCTCGTGGTGCTCAATGTTTGTGTCACTTTCTCTCTCTCCTATACAAACACTATGCACATAACTTAAAAGGTTGCTTCACAATAGGGAAACATGTTATAAGGTAGCTGAAAAAATTACACTGACTAGCACAGGGTAAAGTTCATATTATATAAAAAAAAATTCAAAATGAGTGAGGCAGTGAGATTCACGAGGAACCATTCAATCAAGAGACATACATGTATCTAGGTAACAACCAAATCACTGCATCCCGGAATTCATGATGAGTTACCTTCGATATGTCTCTGAAGGCTCTTTTTCTTCGAATGGTGGGACCCCATAAAGGAACTCATAGCACAAGATCCCCAAGCTCCATATGTCCACATGGTAATCGTGCTCTGATTTCTCCACTGGACAAAATGCAACAAGCTTATAGCAAAAGGAAAGCAGCTAGGCACTAGAAAATTAAAGTAGTTGTGGCATAAATCAATTGTGACAAGGAATTAAAAGGAAAGCAAAGTACCCATTTCAGGAGGCAGATAATCTAATGTTCCACACATAGTCCTTCTTCGATTGAAAGTGTGGACAGACCAACCAAAGTCCGCAATTTTGAGCTCACCCTGTTGTTCATAGAAGCATATAGCTATGTAAATACCATAGAGAATACTATAAATTAAGGCCATAGAAAAAATAATGCAAGTACCTGGGCACCAATTAGAAGATTTTCTGGTTTAATGTCTCTATGGATAACATGCTTCCCGTGAAGGTAAATGAGCGCGCGCGCCAACGATGCAATGTACTAAAAACACGGTAAGCTCAATACCCTTTTTTGAGTACAAAGAGGCAAAAGATAAGTTTCCAAGTATATGTGCAGATCATCTACTTACAGTTGCTGAGCGTCTTTCAGAGAAATGCTTGCACCTCTGCAATTCCTTGTAAAGTTCACCTTTTGCAGCATACTCCAAGATTAGGTAAACACGAGTCTGCAGAAGCCATTTGACAGAAAAATGATAACCAGACAAAAGGACACAGTGAAGAAATAATAATTCTATGTATTAGATATATGTTTCTCCGGACCTGGTCATAGAAGTAACCATATAGGCGTAGAATACTGGGGTGCCGGAGATGACTCTGTATCTCCACTTCACGGCGCAGCTGATGTTCCACCTGTGATTGCTTCAGTTGGCTCTTGAAAAGAACTTTCAAAGCCACTATATGATTACTCTGTATTCATAGAAAGAAAATGGTGTCTTAAATCGTAGCTGAAATGGTTAAGTAAAGTAGAAATGGACAAGCATTCTGAAACATACATTTTTTATATTTATAAATAATTAAATATTAACATTTGCGGACAGCATCAAAGAGTTAATGTGAACTTCGGCATGTTTACTATGATCCAGATAGGGCCATATGAATGTACATAAGTGTTCAGTGATACGACGTTCCTGCCATCTCTCAAGAGCATATTTACCACATTATAATGGAAAATGTGGACTGAACTTGTACCTTACTATTCAAAACACAGCATCAAAATGTCCACAAAAAATCCAGAAGTCCACAAACTAAGCTCAAAGGCATGTCCATTCAACCTTTAACAATTCCATTGCGGAAATTTTTAAGCATTTCAAAAACAAACATAATAGCAGATACATGTAAATAAACGTGTGCTTACTTCAAACCTAGAAGGGAATAATGGAGCAGCAATACATTTCAATGCTATGCTTATCCCGAGCAAGTAGATCTGATCTCATGAAATACAGTGGAAATTCATGAAGATGCCGAGTTAATCAGCTCCGAACAATGGGAATACATATAAAATCCTTTACTTAAGTTGCGATAATGAATTAAGTGCCTAGTACATTGGAAAAGGGGACGATGTAGAATAATGAACATGATAATCTATACTGGCAGATGGTAGAAAAAAAAACTTAAAATCATCTTACTCTTTTTTCTCTGGCCAAGTAAACATGGCCAAACTTGCCCCTGCCTAGGGGTTTCCCAATGTTGAAATCTGACAGCACCCACCGCTTCTCCTCCTGCGAAGGCTGTGAAGCCTACATCAGGGCAACAAAAGATCAATATTATCGTACATTTATACCTATGCCTGCTAATGAGCACAACCCCACCCTATTTGAATTTCCTATCCAAACCAACCAAACCCACTTCCCCCGTATGGGTTGCAACCAATTTCCACCCCATATCTGCCAATCATCATGGACCGCAAACCAAGAACAACCGAATTGAGAGATCAAAAAGAACTGTCTCAAGAATTTTGCCCGTCAAATCAAGAATTACCTTGGAAGGCAGAGTTGAGATCCGGAGGGGGTATTCGGCGGTCAGCTGTGGTGGAGGCTCGGCGGCGGTGGAGGCGGCCATGGGGGCTAACCGTCGGTAGTCTAGATCTGACCGGCTATGGTGGAGACACCACCAGCGGTGCGGGCGATCGGGGTGAACTAGAGGCGCCACGCGTGGATGGTACGCTGTGGCGGCGAGGAGAGGAAGCGGAGGCGGAGCCGGCAACGGCGGCGGCGGCGGCGGCAACTTCCAGGCGCGCAGTGGCAGACCCAAACCCTAAACTTGCTCTGATCTGCGCGAATTGGTGCAGACCGGAGGGGTTGTGGGGGGAGCGCAGTTTGGAATCGGGGAATTTAGGGGATTTGGGCGGAGACCTCAACGGTCGAATTTCCTCCACCGCTGTACTGAGTCCGTGCCGCTCACGTGCACGCGAGATGGCGACCCGTTTACATATTCGCCAATGTGTAGGGAAGAAAACGCATAGGATACACAGTCCACTAGTAGGCTATTCCATACTCTATCGAGAGAGAATTACGTAGTAACCTCTCGAATTTACAGCATTTTTTATTAACCCCTGAAACTTATATTTTATTTTGTCGGCCCTTTCACCTTGTCTTTATTTGCACGATTATCCCTAAAACCGTTAGATCAATCGTTAAACCCTGACGTGTTAGTCTAGATGGTCGTTACAGGATGATGTGGAAAACATGTTGTAGGTAAATACTAACATGGCTAGACACATGTGTAATAGAATAAATGATGAGTGAAATTCACTTTAAATTTTGCTATAAGTTTAAAAAATTTTGAAAAAAATCAACGTTGATTTTTATGAGTTCCAACTTCAAATTTTCAAAATACAAAAATCTAAAATTTTCAAAGTTCAATTTTTTGAAATTCTACTAATTCAATTTCAAATTCAAAATTTGAATTTTGGAATTTCAAAATGAAAGTTTCGGAGTTTGTTTTTAAAAATAAAAAAATGTTTGATTGAAAATTTAACCCCAAAATTTAGAATTTCAACTCAGTTTTTTAATTCAAATTGTCACATGTTATGAAATTTCAAAATTTTTAAAAATGGAATTTTTTTTAAAAAAATGAATTTGAATAACTAGAATTACAAAACATGAGTTTCATAATTCCAATTTTAAATTTGAATTTCCAAAATTTAAAAATGCAAAATTTTGAAAATTTGAAAATTTCAAAGTTTGGACTCTTTAAAAATATAAAGTTGTTTTCTTAAAAGAAAATAAGAGGATTTCATAACATCCTTAACTTTTGTGCATACATGCCTACCATGTCAGCATTTAACTACAACGTGGCTTCCACCTCAGACTCTAACAGCCACCTAAGCTATCACGTCGGCGTTTGACGATTGCCAAAAAAAGTGGATTTCAAAAAATCCTTAATTTTTGTGCATACATGGCTAGCCATGTCAGCATTTAACTACAACGTGGCTTCCACCTCAGACTCTAACAGCCATCTAAACTACCATGTCAGCGTTTAATGATTGCCCTAATGGTTTTGGGGTAACCGTGCAAACAGGGACAAGTCAAGGCATCGAGAAAATAAAATGCAAGTTTGCGGAACTAAATGAGAAACACTACAAGTTTGAGGGGTCTAAAATACAATTTTCTCTTCTATCTATCTATTTTTTTCTTGATACGGGTATGGATACGAGTAGTGAAAAATCGAGTAGGATAGAGATACAGATACGGGTATTTCCGAATGGGTAGAAAACAGGTTGATAGGATCTAGTTGGCGTAAAGGGCGTGAATAGTCAAGTTTTTAATTTTTTATGCAAGTTTGGAGCTTAAAAAATTAGTTATCAAAGCTAACTAGCAAGTCATATTCTAAGCAAAAATAGATTGGACAAGAAATAAATAACAACAAGTAAGATTTGAATGTAAGTGTAGGAAATAAAGGAGGTGCACTATGATTTGTTTGACCGAGAGGTTCAGAGTCCTCCTCCTACTGCCCGTTAAGGCATGCCCTTCACCAAGGACTGGCACCCGCTCGAGCCTGCAGCCTTTATGCACTCGAGGTAGCTTTTCATTACTCCAGTAGGCAAACTCCTTGCCCTCGTAGCAGCATATTGAGGACTTCCGCACACTCCATGGAAAACTCCTTAAAATCACACCACCAAGCCGTCTAGGATTGAACAATCCGACAGTAATAAGTTTCAAACAATCACAAACTTAGATCACACTCTCTCAAACTAACTTAGAACAACATTGGAGCGATATAAGTTTAGGCCTTTCGTGGATATGTAGAATATACGAAGAACTAGGCTCTAGTTTTGATTTGAATGTGTGAGATTGATGACCAGGTGCCAAAGCTTACTGATGAAGAGGGTTTCCACAGCTTTAAATATACCAAGATACAAATTATAGCCATTTGAGACATCTCTTAGCCATTGATTAAAGGACAAAGAACCTTTTAAAAAGCATTATCAAAATTGTTTTTGCAACGTACACAATTTTGAATGTTGATCAGGCATAAAAAAATTATAGTTTGCGACGGACAGATTTGCAGTTAATTTTCTTAATTGGACGGATTGTCTGGCACAAACATCATTTTGACTGCGCATTGCAATGAATAAAAGGATAAAAACCAAGTTGGTGACAGACTGACTGGCGTGAACTAAAATCCACTGGATAGATGATCAAGGAATTGTATGAAACAGATGTTCACATAGTATTATCCGACGTGAACTGAAAATCCTCTAGTTTAAGACAGATGCAAACAAAAAATTTGAATGTTCACGTCGGACAGTCCAACATGAACTGGGATTTTACTAGAGCGTGCCAGAATAAAAGTTGGAAGACATTTGCTTGTCCGACGTGAACAAGAATTTCTCTGGAAGGATTTTAGCCAAGGAAATAATATGCTAAGTCCTAGGGATTTTTAATTGCTCCAAGCTATTTGGTAAAATTGAGAGAAATATCACCCAAATAAGTAATACTTCGAAATCCCCTTAATATTAATATTGTGCCAAATAATAAATGAAAGATCCTACTTAGAGATGTATTCATCTCCTGAGTCTAAAAACTAGTAAAAGATCCTTAGCCCTGAGTATTAAGCTTGATGTCGCACCAACAAGGAAGAAACCGATGAAAAAAGCTTTAGTGCTCTTAAGTCTTTTGATCTTAAATTCTTAATCAGGTCATCATCACCAAAACCCCTTAATAAAAAATATTCAATAAAATTAGGAACCTAGATGCTTCACAGGCACTAGATATTATACGAACGAGTACAATACGGATATCCCATATATCGGACGGCTTGTCCCACGGTGACTCTTCTTCTTCCTCGCTCCCTCCACTTCCCCTCCATTGCTTTGCATGTCTCCCCCACTACCACTACCCGACCTTCCGCCGCTAGATATATGTCGGGACCCGGTGTCTAAACGACCGAATCCTCGACTGTTTATACAGTACTAGTCCCAAAAGATCATGGCTAGCACACACAATTAAACAAAAAAGTACATTGCCTTCAAGTTACATTATTACAACATAGGAGAACTAGGTATCCCAAAAGGAGTCACAACTTACATCATGCACGACATGTATGCCGAGATATAGTTATATAGACGGTGACACAGGAGCCTAGCATGGTACAATTTATTCTAGCAACGAAGCTACCCCACTGGCAAAGGCGGTAGGCAGCACGCAACCCTACTCTTCTTCCTTGAAGTCCTCCTCCTTGTAGTCTAGGTCCTCCTCGAACGGAGAATCATAGGGGGGCTCCTCGGCTTGGAATTTAAAAGAGGGGAAGGGGGAAAACAGGAGTGAGTACAAAGGTACTCCGCAAGTCGGGAATATATGCAATGGGGTTTAGTACAAGGAGGGGCTTAGGCTATTTTGTGAAAAAGCAATTTACTAGCCTAGTTTTGACAAAGCAATCGGAAAACTTTAAACCATAATATTTTCTTTGGGCTCTTCTCAAAATGCTCTTGCTGCTTGGCCTCGTACCATAGCAAGATAAAACCTTTTCAACCCAACTTTTTCTCGAATCGAGGGTTAAAAGAGAACCGGGCTCAAGTGCAACCGAGCCTACCTCCACGGAGACGTAGGATCCCTTTAAGGATCCGAACTTCGGGAACAAATTTTTGAATCTCCACTTCACTCTTGGTTCCCCCTTGCGCTCTAGCTTGATTTACTTTGATTTGTGTTTAGACTTGTTGTTGGCCAGCACCTTCGTGTGATGTTACTTGCTCTTGTGTTGTAGATTTGATTTTGGTGCAGGTGGTATCCTTGATTTGTGTGGGATTTTCAAAAACCCTAAATCTGTAGATATCGGATAGTCTGATATAATATCAAATAGTCCGATCCATATCGGACTATCCGATATTAACATCGGAACATCCGGTATCCTTTTCCGATGTGCTTTAAAAGGCTGAAAAAATTGTAACCCCTATTCACCCCCCTTTGGCGACATCTCGATCCTTCATAGTTGCACATTATATTGATAATGATTAGAAAATGTAATGTCGTGTGCTGATTTTTTTAGTTAGACCCTCCACACACTGGACCTGTGATAGATCAAGCTGTTTATGAATGTGTTGATGCAAGGAAAATAGAGGATAAGAACATCTTAATCACTCTTGATAACATTTCAAACAATGATGTTGTTGTTTGTGGTTTGAAGTTTAAATTTGTTGGTATACAAGGCACTGCTTTCCTTGCAAAATATTTCCATGTCCGGTGTTGTGCTCACATTATAAATTTGGTCGTCAATGACGGGACATGTCTTAGCACCTTTCATAAGTGAGAATATGTGAAATACGTAAAAAAAAGTCTCCATCTCGCTTGAATAAGTTTGTAGAAATATGTAGATCTCTTGCATTGACGATTGGGGAAGGGTTGAAACTTGATGTATCAACAAGGAGAGGTTCAACATACAAAATGTTAAGTACTTGTATTTCCTACAAGAAAGCTTATGCTAATATAGATGCAAACTATAGATGACTGGCTACATCTGCAGAATGGGATTCGTTTGTAGCAATTGATCTAGTTCTTGCATCTTTGGCTAAAGTTAGTACTGCATTCTCAGCTTCGACTTATCCCACTACAAATATATTTTATCCTCACATTGTGGATGTCAAAGGATATGGGCAATGCAATGATGAGTAAGTTCAACAAATATTGGGAAGACAAAAACAATGTGATGATCATTGCTACTATTCTAGACCCAAGGTATAAGATGAAATATGTGGAATGGTGCTTTGGAAAAATTTATGAAGCCCCTAAAAAAGAAATTGAGATAGCTGATGTCCGTGATGAGTTAGAGAAGTTATATGAAAAGTATGAGAGGGAACATCGTCAGAGAAAGACAGCTGCTCATAGATCTTATGCATCCTCATCATTGACTGTTCATACAACTAGCTCTTTGCCATCCGTCTCAAGTGAGTTTTAGTCCTTCCTATCGTTGACTTCTTCAAATCCAGCAAAAAGTAGGTTGATTATCTATTTAGATGAGTAAAATGAGGAATTAGGGAATAAGGAGTTTGATTTGCTTCAATGGTGGAAGTTGAATTTACATAGATTTCTAGTGGTGTCAAAGATGGCAAGCCAGTTGCTTACTATACCGGCAACTCTGCGTCTTCAGAATCAACTTTTAGCATAGGGGGGAGAGTTCTAGATGATTTTCATAGTTCTCTAAGCCATATGGTGGAGGCATTGATATATGCTTCAAGCTGGATTAGAGGAGCACATGTTGATAAGAAAGCTTATATATTTGTGGTATATTCATCTTACCAATTATCTTTTGTTTTATTAATGATCATTCACCAACTAGAATTAATTTGATATAACTCTTGTAATCTTTTTATCAGGAAGTGGATAATGAGGATGCTGTTCAGATCATTCCATTTTCTAAAATTATAGTAGACAACAACTAGTAAGTAGTATTATCTATCACTATCAAGAATTAAATCAGTCAACGACATTTTGTAAACGCGTAAATATAAGATCGCTTGAGTTTGACTTGAAGGGCTGAAGGTTGTAGTTGCACGCATGGAGCATTGCTGCATTGGAGTCTGGAGATTTGGAGGCTTGGAGCAATGGATCCATAGCTGGAGATGATGGATATGATTGATCATTTAGCTTTTGGGGTCTAGTAAGGCTACTTCTATTAACTGATAGCAATGGATCCATAGCTGGAGATGATGGATGAATGATTGAATGGATGGATGGATGATTGATCATCTAGCTTTTGGGGTCTAGTAAGGCTACTTCTATTAACTGATATTTTTTTGAGTCTTTGAGAGACTTTTGCATGCATCATTGCATACTATCTAGTATCTATGTTTTGTGATCAACTGATCAATGATCATTCAATCATTCATGGCTGCATGTCAACATGAGTGCATGGACCATGGTCATTTACTCATTTCAGGTAATCAGGTTGTTTGGTATTTTACATTTGGACTATTGGTAATGTCTTGCTTGGTAGCTTTGTGGAGTAGAATCTGGGATTTTGAGCTATGTTGTTTTTGGTGCATTTCACTGATTGATTTTCCAGTTAAACAGGTCGATTGGAACCTGATTTAGCTTATTCCAGTAGACAAAGAAAATACCATGCCCATGTAAAATTGTGCTGAGCTGATAAGCAGCATGGATTCTCCTTTAAAGCCATTATATAATCTAACTTTAGTTTTCTAGATGGAATCAATCCAAAGTGTTTGAATTTGCTGCTACCAGATTCAGAACAAGCAGACATGTTTTGGATGGGCAGCTAGCAACAAAAATATACCACAAGCTTGTCTATATATTGGCTGAGAATTGGCTTCAGTTTGTAAATCGAGTATTTTTGTTTGTAATTGGCTGAAAATTGGCTTCAGTATGTACTCCATTGTTCTGAATCTGTTTTGTAGGAACATAACCTTTTGATATTGTCTCAAATCAAATGGTGCATTGGTGCTCCAAGTCCTAGCGAAGGGAAGATCTTCAAACTTCAGGCCATAAAAGATGGCATAGTGCAAACACAAAAATGTTGCATAGTTTTCTTCAGATTCGTTGTTATAGTTCAGAGCTGCGTGAGGAAAAAAATGACGTCCAACGGTTTTTATTATATGCTATTTTCATACATTAAACAATCACGTGCAAGGTCTTCATTCTCCAATAATAAATGTGTCTGTCGTAGTCACTACAGAAAACGTCAACAATTTCGAGTGCCAAAACCGTCGAACAAAGCGCACAAGCCGTCGGGCCGTCGAGTGAACTCCGTCGAGAGAGGGACATTGTCTCGAGAGTAGTTCTCTCGACGGCCTTGTAAAAAACCATCGAGTATAGTGCACCAGGCGCCGTTACCGTGTGACGGGCTTAGTCTCGACGGCCAATAATAAACAGTCGAGATAAAGGAGAAGCGGGGTCCATGAACCCAGCCTTCCGTAGTGACGTACTCTCGACGGCCACCGAAAAGCCGTCAAGATAGATCATGTCCGGATGGTCATTAGTATCGACGGCTGTAAGGAGGCCGTCGAGAGTACCTTATCCAGATGTTGTGTAGTCTCGACGGCTTCCTTACGGCCGTCGAGAGTATGCCTCTGCAGTAAAAAAATTGTTTTATTTATAAAAAAACAGAAAACTGCAGCAGCTGCTGCTCCCAACAGCTGCTGCACCTGCAAACTCAAAAGCCCACAATGCATATATATCTCATTTGTCGCACACATGCGACAAGATCACAATTGACAAGATCAAATGCACTCAAATAATTAAAAGGCACACAGTACACATCTATAAGCCAACAAACGATCCAAACGACACGCACGACATACATACATACATACATACATACATACATACATACATACATATATATACATATATATGTGTATATATATGGGTATATATACACATATATATATATGTGTGTGTGTGTGTAGAGAGAAAGGCTAGCGTGCACCCCAGAGCACGGATCTCTCCGTGCTCCCAACGCGTTTTCGAAATCCGAGATGCCTAAAAACTGATCCGAACCGTTGATCTTGTTCGTCTCACTAGCTATATTTCAGTGAGACGAACAAGATCAACAAGATCACTACCTGCAGCGGCGCGGGTGACGAGCCTGCGGCGGCAGCGAGAAGGCAGGAGCAGGCTCAGGCGGTGGGACTTAGGCACAAATGTGCCTAAGTCCCACCATAACGACGGTTAAAGTACTCAGTCTCTTGACGGCCATGAGAAAGTCATCGAGTTAGAGGGACCTATCTCGACGGCTTTAGGTCAACCGTCGACACAGTGAAGACCTATCTCGATGGCTCCGTTGTGGCCATCGACACTAAGTGTATCCGTTGGGGCCTGTGAGGTGAACTCACTCGATGGCTCCGTGGTGACCATCGACACAGTGATGACCTCACTCGACGGCTCCATGGTGACCGTCGATACTAAGTGTATTTGCTGGGGCCTGTGAGGTGACACTTGTCTCGACGGCTGATTACACTATAGCCGTCGAGACAACGTATACTAGACGGTTTCTGTCGGGGATTGGATAAACCCCTACCCGGCAGCAGGTACCACAGCGGCACCCCGGCAACCTCTACCCGGTGCCAAGGACCGGAGTCCTACCCGGTCATCAATGTTACGCCAGGTAGGCCTCTGCCCGATAGCCCGTTGATCAAGACGAACAGCCTCCTAGGGCCTAGCCCCCTGGAAGGTTCTATCAAGCCATGTGCATCCTGCCGAACAGCTTCCTGGTTGGCACGGTGCGAGGTGGCCTAGGCTTCGTGTTCGAGTCCAACTCGAACAAGAGTTATGCACGGCTATGTGAAGACCCGGACGAAGGTTTCCCGGATTGGAGTAGACGTCGTGATCCCCAAGAATTGGAGTATACCTTATCTACCTCGGGATGTATCCAATAATAACTGTGCCTGTCGTAGTGCCGTGTAAGCTGGCCGAGCCGCCGAGCCGTCTCGCAAGCTCGCTATGAGCCGAGCCGAGAAGGTTCTCCAGCTCGTGTAAATGACTAAGCCGAGCCTGGCATGGCTTGGATTGTTTCCAGCCCTAAAAACAGTAAGGCTGAGTCATGTACCCCCTACACATGGCACACGGGAAAGAAATATACGGTCGCAAGGATACCCCCATCTACACTGACTACTGTTGCAAAATACCTCGCGGTAACAAACGACAGGACAAATGCCTTATTCTATCACATTTCTTTAACCAAAAAATAACAAATCACTTATATATAGATATACGGATCGAGGGACTCATCAAATAACCGTCAAGAGACAACTCCTAACAAGGAACCCTAGATATAACTACAGTCTTAGGGCTGATACATTGGGACCCAGAAAGGGCCTCTTTACATCGTAAATGTTGTACCATACTACTTACACATTTTTTTTCTTTTGAATATCAAAGCACGGGATATGGAGTTGTTTTATTCCAAGATCAATGGAAGGCCAAAAGCAGGATAACTCGATTCATGTCTTAATAAGAGTTAATGTTCATCATGACTGTGGTGGTGTTTCGTAGCCCAAGGACGAAGGAGGTTATCTTGTCCTTGCAATCATGAGAGTTCTTTTACGTACAAAGGATTAATTATGACGCACAAACAAGACCCGGGAGTATATGTTAGGAGTGAAGGAAGGGTGGTGCAAGTGTCTGTGTTGGACATGATGTAAAGAAACGTGGTATAAATGTTGCTTTAGTTTAAACGAAATGGAAATGGGATTCTATATACCCACACTACTAGGGAATGGACATTCACAAGCGGTTTAAAAAACCCGAAGTCAGCTTTTAGAAGCGATTTATTAGCCACAAAGCTAGGAGAGCATCTTTACAAGCGGTTCGGGACACGAACCCCTTCTAAAAGTCAAGAAATAGCAGCGGTTTATACCCCCAACCGCTTCTAAAGCACTACAAGCGGTTGGGGACACGAACCGCTTGTAATGCTTGGGCTGTAGCAGCGGTTCGTGCCTCGAACCGCTTCTAAAGGCCCATTTTTCAAATAGATAAAAGGAAAACTCCCCCTATCTCAACAGAGGTCACGCGCGGGTGGGTTGGCTAGCTGAGTGAGGTGTGAGTCACGTGGAGGGGTGGGGTCCTGGGTTCGAATCCCACCTCCCCCAATATTATTTGGCTTTTTTGACACCTCTACAAGAGGTTCATAGAACCGCTTGTAATCCTCTACAAGAGGTTCATAGAACCGCTTGTAATGCTCCGCGAGGCATCAGTTGCGGTTGCTTACAAGCGGTTCTAAAACCGCTTGTAGAGGCCTTACCAACCGCTTGTGTTGCCTGTATCCCTAGTAGTGCCATTTTGAAAAAACAAAGGGCGCTTTGGCTAATTGTGTAAACATTTGTTGCCCACATGGAGGTCTTCTACGGAAGCCAATTGCCTATATTATCATGGTTTGAACATGAATTTTCAAAAAAAAAACAGAGAGAGAGAGAGGGGAAATTTGGCTCTATACCACCGGTCAAATCACTTAGGGCCTGTTTGGCAACATTGTTTTTTAAAACCATGGTTTTGTAATACTATGGTTTGTGTTTTGCTATGACCATAAAATACTATGGTTTTTTAATACCATGGTTTGCTAGCACAAGTGAGAAAACTTTAGATTGAAGCGGAGTCTACGATACTCCAAAAATAACATGGTATTGCCAATACCATGGTTTTTAAAATAGAGTTTTTGGGATTGCTTCCAAACACCTCATGATCTCAAATACCATGGTATTTGAGAATACCATGGTTTTACATAGAAACTACAAAAATACTTCACTTCCAAACAGGGTCTTATTGTGAACATGCCACTCAAAAAATCTCTAATTGACAATATGCCACTGTATATGGTCTCGGTTTGTATATGAAAATCCTAGTAAGTTACCTCACACGGAATCACTAGAATGCTCTCCTCTCAAGCTCATTCATTCACTGCAATCCATTTACGCTTTATTAGCACCTGACTGTGTCTCAATAGATTTTAGACATTGTTTGTTTCATATCAAATAATGTCATTATTGGCCACAAGTGTGTGGCGGATAGACCAAAATAGTGTTAAGCTTTATTGATACCATGATTACAATATATAATCATTTTCATTTGTTTTGTTGGTCGTAACTATGAAATACCACATTTTTTTTTAAAAAAAAAGTTGTAATGCAGAGAGCCAAAGAGATTAGATGTTAGTACCAAGTCATATTAATGTTTGATTAACATGTTTTAGTCACCTTTGGTAAACCGTTGTCATTTTTCATTAGCCTATCCTTGACTAGTTGTGTAGGTTTGCATTGAGAATTCAATATAAAATGTGCCTTGTGAGGCGTAAGCTTCATAGTGGTGTTTTTGGATGAAACCTAAACAACTAAAACTAGTGTAGATGACTTAGGGTAGACCCGGCAGAGATGTTTTCGGGATTGCGGTGGTGATGAGACGGTCTCCTCTAATAAAGACTCAAGCTTGTGTATTGCTAGACCAAACCTTACCGTACAGCCACTTGTGCCTTTCGCCCTGGCTTAGTACACTACAAAACCCACTAACCACTTGCTCGTAGGCTGTCCGGTTATGTTCCGTCACTGTTGTCCTAGGGGGAGGCTTGCAATCACCCCTGAGGGGTAGGGGCGTCCCTGAGACCGAATGACTTAAATGGGGAACGACCCACGGGTGGTATCCAGAAGTAATAGGAGAGTTAAAACTATCATGATACCCGTGTCCACGGTTATAGACGGGTTGGAAGGTTTGCACTCGTAGATTCACCCTTTTAGGTTGGGATTGGCCTGGTGCGAGATTTGCACCTTTTGTTGGAAATTGTGAGTTGATGGCAATGATCATGCATTCACTTCACTAAAATATGATTAACTAAAAATTTGACTAGAAATAGGTTTTGGGTAAAATAACCTAATCCCCACCCTTGATCCTGCACTCATATTTAAGGATTGCTTGCTCGGTAGCCGCGTACTCATTAAATTTCTCGTGGACATATTTATATAGATTATGGTCTGGACTAGGAGGGCCCTGACAGGGGTGCACAAGACTAGGGAAGGTGTCCGGGTCAACGCCCTAGAATTACTCGTAGCTATTTAGTTGGATTACTTAGATGTTCTTTATGCTTGTTATTTACTTTCCATATGGACTATTCAACTGGTATGCCAATTCCTTTTGTAATAAAAATGCTACTGTTTACTCGTATTTCACTTTAATTAAATACATTGTGATGATTTCACTGTATTGTCCATCACAGGATACTAAACTAGGATTAGTATCGTCTCGTGGTGCTGGATTCCCATTACAAGTACTGGGGTCACGACAAGCTGCCGCAGGACATCATGTTATCTGGTTTAGATTCAAATTATGATCCTTTAGTTACATCTATCACCACCCGTGCTGAACCTATGGGTCTTAGTGATTTCTACTCCCACCTTCTTAACTATGAGATGAGGTAGGATCGTCACAACACTGGTTCCTCCATGATGTCAAGAGGCAACCGAGATGGCCGTGGCCGTGGCCGTGGCCGTGGGCGAGGAAGGCAAAGTACTCCACCTATACAGTCCTCTAGACGTGGCAATGATCGAGGCACATTTGGTGGCAATGGTGGCCGCCCTGTTTATTACATCTGTGGCAATCCAGGTCATGTGGCTTTAAGGTGTTACGATCGCTTCAAGAACACTTATCAAGCTGAGGAAGGGAAGGTTGTGATTGTTGCTACAATGCATCAGCATCCTATGATGTTGATCCAATTAGTATGCCAACACGAGTGTGGCCAACCACATCACCAATGAACTCGAGAAGCTGAGCCTAAAGGAGAAGTACATCGGCACTGAACAAGTTCACACTGCTGCTGGCACAGGTATGATAATTTCTTATATTGGTCATACCTCATTGCGAACCAGCAAACAACCTTTACTTCTTAAAAATGCTCTTCATAAACCTGCTACTGCTCGCATTCTTGTTTCTGTTCAATGGCTTTCATCTGTTAATGTTGTTTATTTTGAGTTTCACCCCCACCTATTTTCTTATAAAGGGTCAGGCCATGAAAGCTCCTCTTCTTGAAGGGCAGTGCACCGGAGGTCTCTACAAGATTCCTTTCCAGCCTTCCAAGCATATCTATCACAACCTTAGATCATCTCTGTCTGCGTAGCATCAGCGCTTTGGACACCCTCCATTCCTGTTACTCAACATGTTCTTATTTAGAATAATTTATCATTCAATATATCTTTTGAAAATCTAGTGTGATGCTTGCCAACAGGGAAAAGGCCATCGACTTTCTTTTCGTGTCTCTAGCAGTGTTGCACCTACTCATCTTCATCTTGTAGGTTCTGATGTTTGAGGCCAAGCTCGAACATCAGTCAATGGAAATAAATGTTATGTAAGCTTTGTAGACAATTTCGGTAGGTTTACCTGGCTTTTTTTCTTCGAAAAGAAAGGTCGATGTAATAAAGATGTTCATTCATTTCAGTCCCATGTCGAACGTCTTTTAAATCGCAAAATCATTTATGTGTAGAGTGAAGGAGGTTGTGAGTGTAAAAGGCTTAGTTCCTATCTTGCTCAAGTAGGGATCACCCATAAATTTTCCTATGCTCACACGCATCAACAAAATGGCGTTGTTGAACACAAACATCAATACATTGTTGAAATAGATCTTACTCTTCTCGCTCATACCTCTGTTCCCTTGCGCTTCTGGGATGATGTGTTCTAAACAGCCTGTTTTCTTATAAACCGACTAGCTAGTCAAGTAATTGAGCAACAAACCCCTATTGAACGGTTGTTTGGAACAAACTCCGACTACTCTCCACTTAAGACCTTTGGATGTGCTTGTTGGCCGCATCTACAAGCTTATAACTCTCATAAACTTGATTTTCGCTCAAAGAAATGTGTGTTCATTTGCTTCTCATAAAAGGTACAAGTGCTTCCACTTATCTTTAGGACGTGTGTATAGCCCTAGAGATGTGGCTTTTTATGAGCATCAATTTCCTTTAACTGCACAAACCAATCCTAGCCAAACATCTTCTTTGCCGGTTTCTCACCCTGACCATATGCAGTATGTTATCATTTCTGTTGCACCCTCCGTTGGTCATGGTTTTGCGGGTTCTTTTTCAGCAAACAATGCAAGTCAGGCCTCTCGTCAAGGATCTCCTCGTCAGGTGGCTAATGAGGGCAAACTTCTTGAGGAACCAAGTGTTACCACCGATTTTTCAGCAGATCATCCCACAGAACTGCAACCTGACACAATTGTAGGGTTTCGGTCAAGAACAAGCAGCAGCAGTCCTTTGTCAGAGACACAAACTGCTTCAGCACAACTCCAGATGCAAACCAGGTCCAAGTCAAACATCCATAAACCCAAACAACTCAACGATGGTACTGTATTCTATATTTCTCATCGAGCAGTGAATGGTAAAACAGCCCACGCAAACATTGTGATTGGCAATTTTACTTTTTTCTGATTACTGTATGAATTTACAGATTTCATCCGTTGGTGGCCGGGTCTCTTCCCAGGGCCAGCATAGTTGCAGCATCCAAGGAGGAAGTTTTTTTTTTTTTGCAAAAGAAGAGCACCCTGATTTCCATTTCACAAAGCAAAACGGAAACAATATTCTTCCAGCTTACAACCAAAGCTAACATACCGCAGAAGAAAAAAAGACGCAATACCAACAGTGTCCTCACCGCTCGCAAGCTCCGAAACCAGACCCCATCACAGTATTGCCGTTAGTCCGCCAAAAGGATCGGAGGAAGTGGCTAGCTTAAGTAGTTGTTGGTCATATTCTAATCCAGAAGTGCCGAGATTTCTTATCTCGTTAGAATAATACAGTGAACCAAGAGTCCTGCTGTTTCTTCGTGGAGAGTGGATTGTATACACAGCTCAATATACATGTGGGCATGCATTTGTCAAGAAGAAGAATAATGTGTGCATTCAAACTCCATGAGTGAATACATTAGTCTTCGATAACTAATTAAAACCAACGGACAAAGAATACATTTAGTAGCCTCAATTAAATCATAGCTACCATTACCATGTGTCATCTTACAATGAAATGCTACCGACCAAATGTCAGCACGCAAACCAGTTTTAAAGTGAGTAGGAGTGCTGAGTAGTGAGTGCAGCTAGACTAATATTTATCCAAATGATCCCAGCTGCACATCATAGCCATTACTAACAATCAGATGCTGACTTTAAATATGACCAGTAAGCACGTGAGATACTTCAATATGAAGCGCAGTAGGCAGTCTTGCCCCAAAGTTCTTTTCTTTAAGCAACAAAGCCAATAACAACTCACCAACCGAACACTACAAATATGAGAGATCTCTTTTTAATTAACGGTTAGTCAGATTAAATTAATAAAACTTTCCACCTCGTGTGTTCTCTCTACATATGTATTCATTTGTGATTGAATCTTGTGACCGGTGATTACTAATATTTGAATGAATATCAACTGCAAATCATGGACATTACTTACAATCAGTCGCTAAATATAACTGTGGCCGGTAAGCACGTAAAATTCATCAATATGATCAGCAGTAGACGGTCTTTCCCTTTGGTTCTTTTTCTTTAAACAGCAAAGCCAATAACTACTAACCACCGAACACTACCAACGTATGTATAGACCTTTTTTTTCAGCTTAAGTTAAATTAAATTAAAAAAAATTATTTTTGTATAAACTAAATGACGTAGTATTTCGTAGTTATTTTTGTGGTGTTTTAAATAGTTCATATATTGGAGTTATTAAAATATTTTTTATAATTTTTTGAACTCTCCAAAACCACTCTCGAGGGGTCACATTTTTTTCACATTAAAACTTTCACAAACCTTAAGCTCAAACAAACAAGGTCATATATAGGCTACTACTAGCTAGGGAGGCTCATCGCATATACCTTCTTGGTGCTTCGCCTCCCTTGAAAAAAAAGGTATATATACATGTCATAAACTAAACATGCCCTACATATGTCCATTGCTGTACTCCAATATCTTAGCTAGGAACGAGAGGCACCAGGAAGCACCACCGTTAGATCGAGAAGAATGGAAGGTGATTTTTTTCCCAAACAAGCAACAGCTTCTTTCGTCATGGTTTCACGAAAAATGCAATCCAAACTGTTTTCTCTTTGAGATTTATGAAGCTGATGTCCATTGTCTGGCTCACCAGGTGGCACTGGACAATGCTATGGATGCCGCTTACCAGCAGATGTTGAAGGATCTACGCAGGAGCTTCAAGCACATGGCAGCTATGCCCCAGGAAGACCGTCGTCGGCTAGCTAGTCGGCTTGGCATCGCTTGCAGGCTGAGTGACACGCCCATCTATCGACTCCTTCGCCACCAGTATTCATCATGGTGGAACGTCACTTCACTTCGATGCCAGGAGAGCAAAAGTTGCCACTTAGCGTAGGCAGTAAAACAGCACCAAGCAATATGTCTTCTCTGACGGAATAGAAGGAAGTCGGAATTTTTCCGTCAAAAAATAATCAGATGTTCAAAAGGAAGTCTTTTGACATGATTGATCATACGTTCTGTTCGTTCTGTTCTGTAGCATCAAAATTTTAGGAACATTTAAAATCTTGGGAAAGTTGAACCTTAGAAGTAATATTAGGGCATGTCATTAGCAAGAAAATTATGGATAAGTAAATGTATATCTAGAAAATGGAGTGTATTCAAAATACAATAATTGATTTTTGTTATAAGGTGGTGATGTCTTCGAAGCTCGTTCAAAATTTGGATTTTGGTGAACATTTCTAATATTCAGAGATTTTAATTAAATGTAAATATAGAAAATGGAGTGTATTCAAAATACAATAATTGATTTTGTTATAAGGTGATGTTGTCTTCGAAGCTCGTTCAAAATTTGGATTTTGGTGAACATTTCTAATATTCAGAGTATTTAATTAAAATCAAAATCCATACTTTTATGTTTACAAAAAACCACATTTCAATTCTATTTCAAAATACAAGAATCCAAATATAACCAAACTTTCTACACTAACACAATGTTCAATTTCCATAGATTATACAACTTTATTAAAGATCTTGTTAATATGAAATTGTATACAATTCAAAGTTTGAATGAATGAACCATTTTCAATATATATGTGTGTGTGTGTGTGTGTGTATATATATATATATATATAGTTCAAAGGAAAAGAAAAAAGGCCCATTTTATACTAGACCGCTCGGCCCACACCTCATAACTAGCCCATTGCCACCCATTTTCCCCTAGGAAGCGTAATAACTTCGTATAGCATACATTATACGAAGTTATACGAGTCTCTTCCCAGGGCCAGCATAGTTGCAGCATCCAAGGAGGAAGTTTTTATAGTTCAAAGGAAAAGAAAAAAAGGCCCATTTTATACTACACCGCTCGGCCCACACCTCATAACTAGCCCATCGCCACCCATTTTCCCCTACCCCTCCCGCCCTAGTTTCCACTTTCTAGACACCGCCCCTAGTACTCTAGTTACCACCACTGCACCACTTCATCGATCCCTTTCCCTCTTCCTTCTCTTTGCAGCGTCGGCGCTTCCCTCTTGCTCCCCATGATAGCATCTGCATCCCCTTCCCAGTGAGGTTCCCAATAGCGGTACCCGCCAAGGCGCAATGTGGTCTCTTGATTGGCGCTCTTCTGGCATGGCATGGCATGGTTCCCTTTGGCATATAGGTCTACCCATCACGAGCGGTGCAGCCTCCCTCCGACATGGACTCCACCAGTGGACACCTCCTCTTCCTAGATCTAATGGCGACCCCTCCCTAGAGGCCAATGGTGTCCTTTCATTTATATCGAGCCATGCCCGACGGCGACTCCACAACAGCTCCTCGCTCACAATGGTGAGCCCACGGGCAACGGTGACGACACACTCTCCGATGATGATCTCTCTCTTTATATATATACATGCACATACATACATACATACATACATACATACATACATACATACATACATACATACATACATACACACACACACACGAGCACCAGAAAGCTTGTTGGCAATTCTTATGCCTAACATAAATAATCAGCAAACGCACGGATATCATGGTTGCTTTCACCCATGAAAATTCCAAGGTATCGATTTTATACAAGGAACAAGAACTGTTTTGCTATCGATTCTAGTTTCACCAGATGGATAATGGGGATAATGATGGGAGATAGGATAAAGATATGTAGGGTTAAGAGGTTCTACTACAAGGCTCATGCAGCTAAAGGTGTAACTCCAACTCGGTACTATAACACCTCTGTGTCGGAGCTTCGGAAGATCCGCTACCACCCTCTATCAACTAAGAACTCTGGATGGTTATGTTTGCACTAACAACACTAGTTTACCAATAAGTTGTTGATAAAGCACTTGCAAGCGATGAAGTAAATTCTATCTAAGCAAACCAGATCAACTTAAGGAACGAAATGAAATTATTTTATAAGATAAAGCAGAGCCGTAGAGTTACCAAAACAAAAGACTGTAACTCCACTCGAATTCTAGTTTTGTTCCTGGAGTACATGGTGGAAGAGTTGCTAACAGCTTTGGGTTCTCCTTAACACTCGACTCTCCTCTCTCCCTAGCTTCTAATTATATTGGGGCAGTGTAACGCCACTTTCTTCTCATTCCTTATCTTCTCCGTGCTTTGGAATGAGGTGAGCACCTCCTTTTATAGTGCCACGGACCCAATCAGAGCAAGCCACGCATTGGGACACGTGCCACTCATGGGGAGGAAGGAGTAGCAACCAAGGCAGCATCCGAGTTGAGAAGGGGGAGGTCGGATAGTCTAGTTGGCCCGGTCGGTCGGCCTAGTGCTGGCGACTCCCCGGCCCCCCGTTCTTCTGTGACTCCACATGGGTGTTGTTGATTACTCTTCAATGACATTTGCAGGCAAGAAAGCTTGTTTTGGGTAAGAACGAGCATGCAAGTGGGGCTTTGGATCCTCCCAGACTTATTCTCAACCACTGGATGAAACCGTCGTTGCACCAATGATTGAGATGTGCTTAGTGAACCGTGGGAGGAAACACAAGTCATTTTGGCCCAAAAGGAGGCTGGGCGGCGTGGTGGGGGCCGGCTGGCCTACGCAGGTTAGTCGGGTCCACTTTGTCCCGGTTTTTTTCCCAATTTCTTCTAGTGGGTCCTTGCATACACAATCTTACCAAAAGTAGCTGAATTTGAAAATTTGCATGATTTTATCTTGGGTTTCTCCACTATATAGGTATGATGACGGTTAAAGTTGTATGAAATACCGTGTGAAAGGATCTAGTTGGCCTAGAGGGGGGTGAATAGGCAACTTTTAAAACATTTTTCAATTAAGTTCTGTCTCTTAGTAGTTTGTTACCCAAATTAACTAGCAAGTCCTAGTCTAAACAAAGAAAATACAATAGCGGAAGGATATAACGTAAAGGCAACAACATAGATTAAATGCATGAAGAAAGAAAGGAACTCAGAGAATTTTTGACCGAGGTTCGGAGTCCTCCTCCTACTCCCCATTGAGGCAAGCCCTTCACAAAGGACCGGTTCCCTCTCGAGCCCACAGGCTCATTCCACCCTTGTTTGCTTTTCACCACTCCGGTAGGCAAACACCTAACCTTCACCAACCATCTTGAAGGCATCCACAAACACCATTAGCATGCTCTTCAAGAACACCTCCAACTAGCCGTCTAGGATTGATAATCCAAGAGTAACAAGCTTCAGATCATCACTTGTATGGATAATAAACTCTCAATCAGATCAGGAAACTATTGAAGCAATTTAAATGTTTGACCTTTTTGTGTCAATTTGGTGTAGTTGAAGAACAGGGCTCAAATCCAGGCTGATAGGTATGAGAATGATATTCTGGGGCCAAGAACTCACCTGGGAGGAAGTTTCTGCGACCTTTTATAGGCTAAGAATCGAATAATAGCAGTTTGAAAGTAATCCTAGCCGTTAATAAGATGACAAAAATGCTTTTGCAAAAGCGCTGTCAAAGTTGCTTTGACAACGGACATAACTCAACGGTAATAATATTTGAACAGAAAATATTAAGTTTGCGGCAGACAGAAGTTCAGGAAAATAGTTGTCACAACGGACTGTCCGGCGCAAACATACTTTTGTCTGCGTTCAAAGGCATTGAATTTAAGTTGGAAACACACACATGTCCGGCGCAAACAACAAACTTTCTGGACGAAAAAGGAAATGAGATGGAATTGTATCAAGTGTACGACGGACTGTCCGACGTAAACTAGAAATTTTCTAGAGATGGCATCGGACAAAATCTAAGGCAAAAGACAGGATTGTCTGGCGTAAACTTGGATGTTTCTGGTAGCACGCCGGACCAAAAATTATAAGATGAACGAAGTGTCCGGTGTGAACTTGAATACTTCTGGAGAAACAACGGACATACATACGAAAGATAGAGGTCTAGTCCGGCGTTAACTAAAGATTTTCTGGCAAAGAAAATGGCTAAGATCCTCTTAGGATTTGTGTTGCTCCAAGGTATTTTTTTATGTGATTGAGAGACTTATTACCCATATAAGTAATAAAATGAAACCCCCTTAATAGTAAGGCAAAGAACAAACAAAAAACTAGCTACAAGCTTAAAACTTCTCCCAAGCTTAAACTAGTTAAAGTGTCCTTAGTCTTGTCTTTGAGCTTGATGCAGCACTAGCAAGGAGATCACTCACAATCCTGAGCCTAAATGCTCTGAAGTGAGTCCATTTGAAATTCTTTAGGTCCTCATGACCAAAATTCATAAACAACCACTTAAGAAATTAAGGGGCCTAGATTCTACATCATGAAAATCGACTATCAACACGCCTCAAGCTTAAGGCTTTGCTTGTCCTTAAGTAAAGGGTGGAATGAAAAATAGAGGTGTTGAGAAACCTTAACATGCATAACTCTGTAAAAAGAATAGCAAGCTTAAAAATTTTCCAAAGCATTTCTCATACTTGTGGGTATTTGCAGTGGCTACTAACCTTGCTTCTAAGAGTTGACAAATAGAATAGCTTACTTATGGCATTGACTTCCTTTAATCATCTTGCATATCTCAAAGTTTTAATAATTTTAAAAGAATTCTAGGCTCATTCCTCAAGTGATACTCTCATATTGTTCAATTATAGTGGTTACCCTTACCAAGACAAAAAATTCAGCCTTTTCCTACAAGTTAAAGCTTATGTGGAGCTAAGGCGGGGTAAACAAGTCTACTCATGTTGCATATATTGTTAAATTAAAACAAGATCCTAATAGAGATCATGGCAACCCTAATTCCGATCATAAAGAGGTGATGCTTAGGGATGAGAGAGAGAATGAACTCACGCCAATGGATAAAGATAAACACAAGTGCAAGGGCATATGGTACTAATTAGTCCGACACACCGGATTTTGTGTTTAGGGAAAGATGGTCTATGATGCAAAGAAGTGCAGTGGTTCATTCACTAAAATGTGGGGAATCATGAACCATTGTGTTTAGGGAAATAATTATTTTGAAAAAGGAAATCTACCATTGTATGCCATATCTCATGAGTCAACTACATAAGCAAAGGTTATTCCTATCGAGAGAATTGTCCCACAAGTACTGAGTGCTAGCCATGGAATAAGATTTATGTGAGCCATCGTGCATGCTGCGAGTTATAAGCATGTAAATAATTGGATTATCTTTGTATCGGAATTTAAATCATGTTTAACCATGAATTTTAAGTAAATACAAGAGAAAGTGGATCATGGAATTGAACCTCAGTGTACCGGAGTTGACAGACCGCCACCGGTGAAATGGGGAGACTGGCCAGCCTAAGGTAGGTTGGCCGACCTGACCTAGATCGGCGGGGGCTACCCCGTGCTCGTTGTGTTGCCATTTTTTTTCCTGACACTTCCCTACTTTCTGTACCACTTAAAACTTGTATGCATATTAGTTAATAAAGTCAATCCGAACCAATCACAACATCAATTGCACTTCAGTCATAGCAAACATTCTTTATTCAATTCAACTTTCTTCAATACAAAGCAAATTTGGACGCGCGCAGTTACAATAAAATAAATAGAGGAATAAACTAAGCTCCATCATTTATTTCGACCCTAGACAATCCATTCATGGAGACAAAGGATGATAAATATCATGAGTTTCTGAAACCCTAGTGTAGTGCTTAAGCCTTGAGGTTGTAGCCTTGCAAAGGACATCAAATTTATCTTCTTGATCCATAATGTCCAATTGCACCTCTGCAAAACGGTCATCTAAATTATTTTATTGATGTTCTAAAGTGACCAATTAAACATGAAGATCCATCTCCTCGCTGGGCTCCTCACTAAACTCCATGTCTCCGAGCTGCCCACGAATCGGAGGGGCATATGGAAACGCCTCACCCTAAATCACGTAGGGGTGGAGTCAGTGGACTCCTCCAACAAATCATTCACCTTCATTAGTGCCGGAAAGAGTACATTTCCATATCCTATTGTCGTTCGCTGCCCAGGAATGGTATAATGATGCAGGAATACAGGAGTATGCTTCGGTGACTTAGGGTTTAGCTGCTCATACTTCATGAACTTCATTCCCTTCTCCACTTGTAACTCAGCCCTATGGGTGACTTTTGGAACATCTCGTGGGGGCTAGAGTACAAGTTTTCTAGTCACCACCTTCTTGGGACCCAGCTGCCCTACAATAGGTCAGGATGGAGATGGTGCGCGACTCTGTTTCCCCTTTCCAACGGTTCTAAGAGGAGGCAGAAATCATGCTGCACTTCGAGAGCCGGCGATGCGCAGAGGGGAGGCAAGCCGACCTGATGGGACCGTCCGGTTTGGGGAGGTCGACTGGCCTGCCCACTCTTCCCTGGCGTGGTCTCCGGTGACATCTTGAGTTTAATGGCTCTCACCCACGAAAAATTTAGGTCTTGGCATAAAGATAGGTTCCCGGATTAGCTTTTCAAAATAGGGGCTTGTGGAAACCCTTAAACGGTGGCCTTGGCTAGGTTTGGGTTGGGTTGGACATTTGGTGATCTCCAGCCATGGCAAAGTCTATGTGGTGAGTGGATCAAGGAGGAAAAAGAGTGGAGGAGATGATGATAGCATGATTTTGAAAATGAAGCATCTCCTCAGTTGAACCGACTTGTAACGACATCTCTCGTGCACCATCTTTGGGGAGGAGGTTTCTCCTTTGAAAATTTTCAAAAAATGGGAGAGGGCATGGCCGGCCGACCTGGCTAGACCGTTTAACTACCTAGGTCGGCCGACCTAGTCAGGCTCGATCAGGCTCAGCCCCTTTTTTCTCCTTCCCTCCTATGCTCAGGTATAACCTTAGCTCAACTAGAATTTTATTAATAAAATAAAAGAAGTTTACAAAACTTTATTATGCTCATTTTGTAGGGTCGAAGCTAGACCACTCGCATGATTCCCTCTTCATCATAAAACTCAAGGACGTCAACTTCCTCGAGTATGGGCATTTTAGGCTCTAAAAAATTTTAAGCATTGCCCATTAGCCTTGAAAATATTCCCATCATTGTCTTGGAGGGTAACGACCCCATAATCGGATGCATTGATCACAGTAAATGGGCCTTCCCACTTACTACGGAGCTTACCATGACCAAACAATCTTATTCGTGAATTAAAGAGGAGCACTTTATCTCCATGTTTGAAATGTTTGATCATAATACACTTATCGTGCCATCTTTTAGTTCTTTCCTTACAAAGCTTGGCAATATGGTAAGCTTTCTCCCTCCATTCTTCGAGTTCGGCCAATCGCATCTGTCTTTTGATACCGGACTGCTGAGATCCATAATCCATTTTTTAATTGCCCATTGTGCTTATGCTCCAATTCTACAGGAAGATGAGATGTCTTCCCATAGACTAGCTGATACGGGGTTATACCGATTGTTGTTTTATAGGTAGTGCGGTATGCCAATAGTGCATCACTAACCTTAGAATTTCAAGGCCTTGATCTTTTCAATTGCGTAAAGTTGGGTTTTACTGTAGCAAAAGTCGATAGTCCTCAAAAAGAGGTCTAAAGAGGCTGAAAACATAATTAAAAAATAGTTTTAAGATCTTTGATATGAACAGTAAAAGTCTTCAAAAAAAATGTTACAAATTATTACAACATATAGGCTATATAAAAATAACAAATTTTGCTATAGTAAAACTCAACTCAACTTTACGCGGAAAAGAACAAGGCCCAAGTCTTTCCCATAGCGTCCATGGTCTTTTGCAGAAGATTTTAAATTTGCTTATTGGATGTTTCTGTCTGACTCCTAGTCTGAGGATGATAAGGAGTAGCTACCCGATGATCTACCCCGAGGGTTTTCATATCATGTCTAAAACTGCGATGGATGAAGTGTGATCCACCATCACTAATGACAATCCTAGGGACGATGAACCTAGGGAAAATGATCTCTTGGGACATTTTCTTAGCGTGGTTTGAGTCTGCAACATGACAAGGGAATGCTTCTACCCAATTAGAAACGTAATCAACCACAACCAGGACATACTCATGTCAGAGCCCACGAAATCTACTCCCCAAGCAAAAAAAAAATATAGTTGTAAATTTCTTCTTAAGGGCATAGCATCTCGAGCATTAATATTCCCATGGTGTTGGCATCTAGAGTAGTGTCTCACAAAATCCTTAGCATCTTCGTACATGGTTGGCCAATAAAAGTATAAACCCACTTTACCAAACTATGGCATTTGTCCTAAAAGCTCCATAATGGCCTCCATATGGCGAAGAGTGGCATCGCTCTAGGATTTTGAACGTTTTACAAGCAAGGATGCATCGGCGAAGCAACCCATCCCCACACACTTTAAATGGATAAGGTTCCTCCCAGAGATGAATCCTACTATCTCGGATCAACTTCTTTTCATCTACCCCAGGTTAGGGATGAGCGTGGACCGGCCCTCGACCCATTGGGTCCGACCCAGATGACCCAATGCTAAAAAATGGGTCAACAGGGTCGGCCCAAAGGGTCATGCTTTGAGATCCTTTTGGCCCAATGGGTCAGGAGGGCCGATCCATTCTAGATTAATCACTTCATGACTCCAGGATATATATGCAATGGTCATATATTTGCACAAATAGAGCTAACAGTTGACTCTATAATTAAGCACAACACACTAAACCATCAGACCTGTCGGTACATAAGGTACCGGGGTGTCCTCTCCACCTTCTCCAGAAGGGGATAGAAGACGGTGCCATCCAGAAGGACCGTGAAGACCGAGTCTGGTTCCGAGTAGACTGGCGGGTACGCGGGCCCCATCGCTCGGAACTGGGCCCCGAGGCGTCTCTTGGCAGGCGGGGGCGGCTAGACCCCTGCGCCGGGAGACCGGGCGAGCCCTCCACGTGTCAGGCGGGCTACCAGACCCCAGCACGCGGGCGAGCCCTCCGTGCCAGGCGGGCGACCGGGCCCACCACGCGGGCGAGCACCGCCTCGACCAGGACACGCGTCGCGCCGGGCGAGTAGCTCGGCGACCAGGACATACAGCAGTTCGGCGACCAGGACGCGTGGCAGATCGGCAGGCGGGCGATCAGGCCCCGCACCGCATCAGCGACCACGTAAGCAGCTGGCAGGGTCGGCGGGACTATGGGCCCCACCTGCCACCGATGGGACGCGACAAGGCAGCAAGACGTGCGTAGCAGGCGGCTACGACAGCACGGCATTTATTGTATACCTGCCAGTACAGTAATCGTGTAATAGGCTAGGAGTACCCCGTTTCTCTCTCCCCGTCGGGTCGAGCTCGCCCATGCTATATAAGGGCCAAGCCACCACGGGAAAGGGGGATCGGTTCCAGGCCCATGTTCTCTTCCTCCCATCTCATTCCACCTCATTTCCATTCGCAATACACACATAGAGCGAGAGCTCAGCAGGAGTAGGGCTATTACCCACCTCGGGGGCCCGAACCTGGGTTAGACCAGAGAAGCACGACAACAAAAAAAAGAAGAAAAAAACATCTAGAATACACTAGACAATCCTCACGTAGTGATTACATAATAGTACTATCCAACACCTTCAATCCCCTCTTAAAGAGTAAAGGCATGCCATATGCAAGAACACATCTGCTCAAATAAACACCTTTTAACACAAATCAAGCACCAACGTAAGCCAAAGAACGCCCGGTGTCAAGTATAACATGCCACAGCTCCACACGCATAACGTCGAACACCTCAGGTGCAGACTGCAGACCACACAACGTACTTAAGCTCGAATGGAGGCAGGTAGAGATTTTGGGGGAGTTACATGCTGGCCGGCAGTCGTAGAAGGAGAGGCCGTCGACGCGGAACCAATCGGCGTCCTCGGCGAGGTGGCGCCGCAGCTCCTCCCTCCGCTCCCGCAGCTTGTCACCGGCAAGGCCCCATGGAGCGAGGTGGCGAGCCAAGGGGAGGCGCGGCCGCCGGCCTGGCGACGCGGCGACGGCGAAGGAGGGGACGACGACGGCGGCTGTGACTTGGGCGACGGCGAGGCGAGCACGGAAGGCGACAGCGGTGGCGACGAGGGCACGGCCAGCGACGGCGGTGGCGACGAGGGCACGGCCAGCGGCGCCCTGCGCGGAAGAAGGAGGCGGCGACGGCGGCGGCGCCCTGCGCGGGAGGAGGAGGCGGGCAATGGCGGCGGCGCCCTGCGCGGGAGGCGACGGCGGCGACGGCGCGGGAGAGGATGGCGGCGATGCAGACGAGGGAGACGAGAAGGGGAGGGACGGACCACCGGACCCTATGCGTCGATTGGATTTGGCCTCGGTTGTCGCCTGATTTTTCTGGGCCGAACCAATTACCCACGATATTCTCTGCAAATGGTGCGGGTAGATGGGCCAGTGGGCCGACCCGGACCATCAACATCCCTACCCCAGGTGGTATATACCTAGCCACTATAAAGTTGACTATGTTAGCATACCACGGATCAGATACTGAAATTTTGAGCAGGGTATCATCTCCAAGGTAGTATTTGTGGGAAAACTCGAGGTTTCCTCAAACTGCATAGGGGAAAGGTGAACCGCCACCGAATTCTCTACTCCCCTATTATCTCTTATTCTATGTCAAATTCTTGGAGTAAAAGAACCCAACGAATGAGCCGTCGTTTCTCATTCTTTTTTGTGAGAACATATTAAAGGGTTGCATGGTCTGTATAGACTATCACTTTAGACCCTACCAAATAGGATTGACACTTTTCTATAGCAAAGACACGGCTAAAAGTTCTTTTTTTGTGGTGGCGTAATCAATTGTAGCCCAATTAAAGTTTAACTAGCATAAGCTATGCCATGATGCTTTATATCTTCACATTGGCAAACACTGCCCCTACGGTGTAATCACTAGCATTGCACATTATTTAAAAGGGGATGCTCCGATCAGCTCGCAAGATAACGGTCGCAGAGACTAAAGCTTTCTTTATAGTTTTAAAAGCAACATAGAAATCTTCGTTAAAGACGAAGGGGGCATCTTTTGCCAACAAGTTTATCAAAAGTCTCGCAACTTGGGAGAAATCTTTGATAAATCTTCTAAAAAAACCAACATGCCCCAAGAAATTGCAGATTCCCTCAATATTAACCGGTGGAGTCAAACACTCTATTACTTCAATTTTAGCCTTGTCTTCTACGCCACGTTTCGACACTCGGTGGCCAAGGACAATTCCCTCTCTAACCATGAAGTGGCATTTTCCCCAATTTAGAACTAAATTTTACTTCTTGGCACCTTTCAAGCAATCTTTTTAGATTTTTAAAATAGTCATCAAAAGAGCTCCCATAGACAGAGAAACCATCCATAAACACTTCCATGATCTTTTTGATAATGTCAGAGAATATGGCCATCATGCACCTTTGGAATGAAGCTGGAGCGTTACAAAGCCCAAACGACATATGGTGATAAGCGAAGGTTCCATAAGGGCCGGTGAAGGTGGTCTTACTTTGGTCATTAGGATGAATAGAAAGTTGATGATAACCAGATTATCCATCAAGATAACAGAAGAATGAGTGGTTGTCTAAGCGTTCGAGCATCTCACCTATGAAAGTCAGGGGAAATGATCTTTCCTAGTGGCTTTGTTAAGCTTACGGTGGTCTATGCACATCTGCCATCCTGTGACGGTATGCTGCAGAATGAGTTCATTTCGCTCATTCTGCATAACCGGCATCCCTCCTTTCTTAGGGACAACTTGAACTAGGCTTACCCACTAACTATTTCATATCGGGTGTATAATCCCGACGTGAAGGAGTTTCAAAACTTCCTGCTTTACCACTCTGCGCATCGCGTTATTAAGCCGACGTTGATGCTCTCGAGTGGGTTTAAGGTTGGGCTCCATAGGGATGCAATGGGGGCATAGATTCGGGCTTATCCCTTTCAAGTCTTCCAGGGAATAGCCTAAGACCTATATGTACTTTTTGTAAAGTGGCTACAAGCTATCGACTTTCATCTTCAGTCAGCTTGTCACTGATGATTGCCGGCATGGCCTCGTCATTATTCAAGAAGACGTCCTTCAAACCAGGAGGAAGAGGCTTGGCTCAACATGTGGTGATATTGGCTTTTCAGCCTTATCTAGCTCTAGATACTCACTTGTACCTTCCTTCCGAATGACATTTGGCGCGTCCTCTTCTAGATTCTGAGGTTGCTCTAATCCATAGAGAGCGGCTGACATAACCTCATCTAAGGGATCCGATCATGGCTCGGCTTCTACCACATTGTTGATAGAGCACGCGAAACTCACTACAGGATATTACTGACTGTCATGCCAATATGTTCTCCTCTACCCATATTTCGGATCTGTTCTAGTACAAGTTGCTTCATCAGGATGAGGGAATGATTCAGGTCAGGGGTATCGAAGACGTAAAATCTAAGATGACGTCGTGGTTGTCAAGGGTCATCTCGACACCTCTGAGGATTCCCTCAAATTTTATAATATGACCAGGCTGCCATTTGAGATGTTTTGAGATAAGGAAATGGATTGCTCTGGAAGAATCCTTAACACCATATATCTTGATATGATGTTAATGCCCAATATAGGATCGTATGGTACAATTTTAGAACCCAGATTTTGGATTTCAAGGTGAAAAGATTTCGGAACGGGAAACAACTAGGCTGCTTCATCCAAATTTTCTATCTCTTCGATCCGACCTCTACTCAAAGTGGTGGTGAGGGCTAATAAATTTTCCTATTGTGCAAGGATTTTATCTTGAGTCGAGACTCTCAACCTAGGTTTGTGCTCTTTCTGACTTTCGATTTGTCATGCCGAGGCATTACCGAAATCTTCGAAGATGTTTTCCTCGAAAGTGAAAGGTGACAAGAATGGCACGGGCTCATCTACCAGCTCAGAATCTAACACACAAGAAGATATAGTTTTGGGAATTTCATCTATTCTAGGAACCTTTGGACTCTCAGAAGGAATCAAAACGATAGGATAGTCTAAAGCTTGGAGATTTTCCACCGACTCGGCTAGCTCGGAGAGTTCACCATAAACTTCGGTGAAGGGAGTATTGTTTAGATTTTTTGTAGAAGTTCTTTCCCTTTGTCAACAAGTTTGTAAATGAAAGCTCCTCTGGAAACTATGTCCAGGAAACATAGCATTATTCGGTGTAATACCCTGAACAAAATGTTGCATGAGCATAGGTTGAGGTATGGCTAAATCTGGGCCCGAATAGGTTTGATGGATGTAACGCACCTAGACTGGTCTTACGGTTTCTCCCTCGAACTGTTGGAAGGTTAGAACTTCCTTCCAAAGAACTATTTTCGTGAGGGGAAAAAATGTGAAACAAAACTTGTCATTGAGTGCTTCCCAGCTGCCATTTAGGCTACCAACAATCCGATTGAACAACTTTTTTGCTAATCCCGTCAGGGAGAATGGAAACAATTTCCATTTGAGCGTTTGTTGTGCTGTCCTCGGTATGACGATAATTGAACATAGTTGTTCAAATTTTCGAAGGTGGTCATAAGGATTCTCTACTTTGGTCCTAGGAAAAGAATTTTCCCAAACCATGGCTAAGAGGCCTAGTTAGAGCACATAGCCAGGTGTTTCGATGGGATGTGATGATGGTGGAGGCTCTAGATTGCCCTTAGGAGCCGAAAACTGATATATAGGAGTGGTGTCCATGTGGTATATGTGGGGGCACACGGACAAACAGGATTCAAAACTAGCACAACTACCGTTCCACGACAACAACATCAGAAAGCTTGTGGGCGATTCATATGCCTAACAGAAATAATCTGCAACCGCATGGATATCTCTTAGCGGTCATTAAAGTCCAAACCATTATGCCAACATTTCGGTAAATTTGGGAAAATCAAGGTTTATCATTTAATGTTTTTAAACTGATAAAGTTCCACAAGTTTTTGTGAGATCATATCCACAGGAAAAATCGGGAAAAACCAGATTTGAACCGGAGAAAAAAGTCAGCCGGGCGACCTACCCTAGGTCGGCCGACCTACTTTTGTCGCCAAATCAGTTGAGTTTTCTCCGAGAATCTAAGAAGGACACAAGGGAGTCATCCAAACCATCCACACACATTGGTTTGATCCGAAGGCTAGGAGAAGCTTGAGGAGGATCCATGGACCCACCTAAATGGTGGTTTCACCAACTCCAACTTCCAAAACCGATGTGAGGAAGTAATCAGAGCTTCCAAGGAGCATCCCAGGGAAAACTAGATGCCAAGATGGACCGAAGGTGGGTAGCCAAACCACTCTAAGACGGACGACCCCCTAGGTTGGCCGACCGCCTTGGATTCCTCTTTGGACTTTCCTTCGGCCAGTGGGGAGGTGACAAGTGTCCCTACACGTGGCATCACCGTGTGAGCTCTGGAGCACTATAAATAGGACCCTCCCTTCACTTGTATCACACACACATCACTTGGAACTACACTTTGTCATTAGCAAGAGTAGATTAGTTAGATAGGGAGTTAGAGTTCGAGTGGAGCTACGGCTCGGAGTTCCGGAGGAGTCCTAGGGAATTCGGGTAATAGCTCTTTTATCTTTTCCTTTCCCAGTAAGACTTTGAGTTATAATTAATATAAGTTCATTTCCTTACTTAGGCTAAGCATTCATTTTCCGCATAATTGAGAGTGTGGGATAGTCAGAGCCCTATTTAAGTTCATCTGGTACTGAGTCTGTGTTCATTCTCATATACTTAGGTGGCCTAAGTATTGGACTTAAATTGTCCTCCAAGGATTTGAGAGGAAGTGATTGGTTCTAGTAGCAGATATGGTGTCCGAAACTAGTTCTAATTTGGTTTACACCCATTCCAACGTACTTTGTGGTAGGTAGCAGGTGGTGACAGCCCTGTTGTCCGAGTGGTATTAGCTCTTGTGTAATCCACTGTGTTAGGAATTAGACCAATAGAGCCCAATCGGGGGGTGATCATGGTTATCCGGCGTTCTCAACTGACAGCGGGTAGTAGTGGATCGACTGAGCTCCGAAGAGTTCTTCAACGATTCTACCATTCATTTATTAGCTAGCTCAATCTTAGTAATCTGATTGAACTTAAGTCAACTTAAGTCAAGAACATCACACTCGTCTCGTTGTCCTCCCAACTATCTAAGTATGTCTGCTTTATCTTTTAAATTCCAGGTGTGTCATTGTTATCTTATCATATTATTATCTTAGCTCCGTCATATATTAGTTGGTATCTTAACTAGTAGAGATAGACATCAAAATGATAATGATATTCTTTACCCTCGTTTCCTAAGGAATAGATACAATACCTTGGAATACTTCGGGTGAAAACTACCGCAATATCCGTCCGCTTGCGGATTAATTCTGTAGTGCGTAAGAATCGCCAACAATATTACAGTAGATTTCACCCAGGAGAATTCCAAGTTATCGATTTCCACGAGGAACGAGAAGTTTGCTAGTGTCGAATCTAGTTTGACCAGATGGATAATCCGGATAATGACAGGAGATAGGATAAAGATATGTAGGGTTGAGAGGCTCAACTGATCGAGGCTCATTCACCTAAAGGTGTAAATCCAGCTCGATACTATAGCTCCTTTGCGTCGAAGCTCGGAAGATCCGCTACCAGCTGCTATCAGCTAAGAACTCTGGATGGTTACGGACATCCCTGATTGGGTTCACCTGATCTAACCCGAATGTGGTAGACTACACAAGGGTAATACCACCCGAATAGTAGGGCTGTCAACACCTACTACCTACCACACAAACCGTGGGGCTAGCTATTGATTGGGATCTAACTAGTCCAGACACACGTCTACACTAGTAGCATTACTTTACGAATATGTTGTTGATAAAGCTCTTGCAAGCAATGAAATAAATTCTATCTAAGCAAACCGGATCCCAAAATATGAACTTAAGTAACAAAAAGAAGTTACTTTATAAGATAAAGGAGAGCTGCATAGTTACTAGAACAAAAGATCGGAACTTCACTTGAATCTGAGTTTCGTTCCTAGAGTACACGGTGGAAGAGTTGCCGATAGCTACAGCTTCTTCCCAACACTTGACTTCCTCTCTCCCTATTCTCTAATTATATTGGGGTAACGTAACGCCGCTTTCTTCTCATTCCTTCTCTTCTTCGTTCTTTGGAATGAGGTGAGCACCTTCTTTTATAGTCACGGAGACAATCACATAAAACCACACATTAGGACATGTGTCACTCATGGGGGAGAAGGAGTAGCACCCAAGTAGCATCTGAGGTGAGAATGGGGTAGATCGGCTGGCTTGATGGGCCTGGCCGGTCTGGGGAGGTCGATTGGCCTGGTGCTGGCGACTCCCCAATCCTCCATTCTTTTGTGACTCCACGTGGATGTTGTTGATTACTCCTCAATGATGGTTGCAGGCAGGTAAGCATTTTTTGGGTAACAAAGTGTATTCGAGTGGGGCCTTGGATCCTCTCGGACTTATTCTCGGCCACCGTATGAAACCGTCATTGCATCAAGGGTCGACATGTGCTTTAGTTAATCGTGGAGAAAACAAAAGTCATTTGGGCTCAAAAGGAGGCCAAGCGGCTTGGTGGAGCCGGCCGGCCTAGGCAGGTTGGCTGGGCCAAATTTCTTGTAGTGGATCCCTCCATGCATACACAATCTTATCAAAAACTAGTGGAATTTGTAAATTTGCATGATTTTATGTTGGGGTTTCTTCACTTTATGGGTATGTTGATGGTTAAAGTTGTATAAAATATCATAAAAATCGACCATCAACAGTTACCGCTACCACCTCCCTAGTTGCAAGCCTTGAGCTAATGTCGAGAAGCTCGTGGTGGTGCCCCTTCCTCTCTCTTAACTTCGATGAAGACCCTTTCTCGCCCTACTCCAGCATCGTCGCTACAGCTCCCTTCACCACTGTCAACGCTGCAACGCTCTTTGTCATTGTCGCAGTTGTAGCGCTCTTTGTCACTGTCGCTGCTGTAGTGCTCTTCTCCACCACCACCACCGTGTCTGGTGTCTTCTACCACTGTTGCCACTGCCTAGGCATGCCATACCACCATGTTGCCACTGCTGCTACCCTGCTCGAGAAACTTGTCGGCCAAAGAAGTGAGAAAGATGAGAGAGGGGAAGAATAACGGTAAAAATGGCATTTTGCATTTTCTAAATAAGGGAGAAATTTTAACTAAGTGCATTTGGAGAGTGACAAATGTGTGAAACCCAACTCTTGAAGTGGCTTATAACAAATTTCATCACCTCCCAACTATGCACCACGAGCTCACATTGGAGAGGTGCCACGGGTAGTGGCACCAGTGGTGAAAAAAAGCATTGGTGGAGACCCAACGAGATGCTCACCTGTCATCTTTCCCCTCTAATTTCGATTATCTCACTGGAGTTAGAGAGGTGATGGGGACCCTCTTCTCATTTCGAAGTTTCAAGTTTCTTGGTTATATCTAGTTTTCTTGGGTTAGGGTTTCATAGTATTTAGGGGTTAGGATTTGATGCTTGTGTTGTCCTGTGTGACAATTGTTTAGTGTTATAATAAACTTCATTCGAATATCATGCGGTGTGATGTTTGTTTATAGCGACCTCCTCTGTAGTGTGTTTGGTGGAGTTGATACACATGGTCCTCGATATGTTCGTGGCTTTTGGGATTTATGTCCCTCTGTGGTGGATATTTTGTGTGGAGATGTCGTGTAGAAGTACTCTCCACAACGATGTTGGATGCTTTAGGGTTGTTTGGTTGCTTGATTCCCGCTGGATAGGCTCACAAGAGCCGTTGACCACACGCAAGCATGCGTTTGGTTGATTGCACGAGCACAACACAACCTAGTCCAGTGCGTGAAAAGCACAAAATTAACTCGTGAGCATGCACGAGCGGATACAGCACGCAGGGCCGTTTCCCGCGAGCCAGGCCCGACCAAGCCAACATGCACGCGAACCAAACAATCCCTTATCAATCTGCAAATGTATTGATGGAAGCGGATCAGAGAAGAACGGTGGAAAAACTAAATTGGGATGTTCGTGCATCATACCCGCCAAGGAAAAAGCATGTCTTTTAGGCCCTCTTTGAATCTTTGATACCTTGTTTTTGTTTAGTTCTGATTCGGTTTGAAAAAATTATTATTATTTACAAGACCATTCACTAAAACATTTTAAAATAATTTTTGGGAATTTTGCAGAGTTTTTATTTTTTACGAAAAAAATGTTTAGCTTTGCATGTCCCTTTTAAGGATCATTATTTTTTAGTACAGCAAAAATTAAACTAAAATAGACATCAAACAAAAAAACTAAACTAAAACAGACATCAAGCAAAGTAGGTGTCGTACTGTAACAGTTTTTTCTATCGTTTTATGTTTTAAGCTTTGGCGAATAATTTAATGGAAATTTTATTGCTAAAAAATTTGTGGATCGTGCGCGTGAATTCCGGATGCGCGGCGCTCGTGACGCGGCGCGAGTCAAAACTCCGCAGCCGCGTGGAAACATACCCGCCCTCACTTGGGACACGTGGGGCCCGCAGTCGATAGGGCCCGCTTGTCATGCACGCCGGTGCAGCCACTGAGCCACGCGCCGTGTGGAGCTCGTAAGGTGGCAGAACGGCAGGTTACCGCCGATTCCCGCGCCGCTGCCCAGCACTGCGTCACGCTTTCCCTCCCTCCCTACCTGATCTATACCGAATTACAACACGGTGACATCAGCATCTCAGGATGTCCCTCCGTTCCGGTCAAGTAAAATCTGTAAAAAAAAAAAAAAGCTTCTAGAATCACACACTCTACTGGCACATGTTTGATAGTGGTTCCACTTCGCCCCGTTGCTGGTTTCAACATTGTAGACAGAGGACCATAAACAGTGGAAATATTAGACCAGAAATATTAAAAGGTTGTTAGGCATTGTTACCTTCTAGTTCCGTTTCATTTCCAAAAGAAAAAAAGAAGGCAGGATTTCATGCTGCGAGAGGCGAGAAGAGCGAGCCGGAAACGGAGCCGCATTTGGAGGCGGACGATATGCTCTAACATCACGCGTAGAGGGCTAGAGGCACGCACCGACCCAAGTCCCACCATCCCCATTGACCCACTATTCCCAGAAGCGACAGTAGGGACCACGCAAACGCACCGCGCCCACGTCACCCGAGGAGGGAAGGAAAGCACCGATCAACAAGTGGGGCCCGCATGTCATGCACGCGTAGCATGGCTGCGGCGCGCCCTAGCGTTTTGCCCACTGATGGGTGGGGCTCCGCTTCCCCCGGTGAGGCCTCGCATGTCATGCACGCATAGGCCTCGCGGCGCGGTGCTGAGCTGCGCCTGCGCGCCCGCGGGTTCTTGCCACGGTTTTCGGTGCGGTTCATGGAGGGCTGGAATGAGGTCACACAGGGGAGGATGGGAGGCTTTATATTCCAATAAAGCCATCGTCCGGATGGCTGTGGACGGTTAAGATTAATCCCGGTTGTTGGCTCTTCCTCATGGCCAGGTTTCTCCTTGTGATAATTTAAAATAAATATAATAGGTAATGGAATTTTTTTGTCTTTTGATAAAGCGTTTGAGCATCCCAGCAGCACATATTTCCTCTAAAACACTATTGGCATCCCCTCAATACCTATAAAATCCATTCATAATTTACACTATATTATAAAAGATTTATTTCTTCCAGTAGCTCCTTTATATTTGCTATAATATTATAGAGAGACTGTTGAAAATGCTCTTATACGATAATATTCACAATGGTCCATTTTTTTCTAAGGTGCAAGTATTGTCTTGCGAAAAAAATGGATTTCCTTTTTTATCTTTCGAATTGTAAGGCTGCTGGGATCGATTTTAAACAATTCCCAAAATTACGTAGCTTTGGAATAGGTAATTTTTAGGGACCGAGGTTAGTGGCTCACAGTAGGCAGGCCAGTTCACTGTCCTCGTTAGTGGCGCTAAGGTTGGAAGTTTCCTCCCACGTATTCATCAATATTAATGCTTTTATCCAACCTACCAATTTTACACGTTCAAACATTCCAAAGAAAGGATGAAAAAAGATAAATTAATATTGTCTATACTTTGGATGATGTGGTCTACATGAGAGTCAAAAATTTTCTAGAAAAAAGTTTAAAATAATTAATCTACATCTTTTTTTTCAATTTCCTTCAAAGCGGTGGTGGCTTTTTTTCATCGACAAACACTTGTCCATTTTCTTCAGCGACAAACACTTGTCCATTTTCTTTCATGGTTTGGCATCATCCTTGACCTAGAGGGCCCCCCACCGCTTTTTAGTGCGGTTTCTTGCACCTTCTGCTAACTGTTGTGACCATATATAGCGGTGATGTCTTCTTCTGCTTCACAACTTCTCTTATTCCAAAAGCCTAACTCAAATTCTCGTATACATCCTTAGCTATCCTCCTCTTGCTTTAAGTTAGCGGTGTGCCATTGTTGTCTCGTTGTTGCACCGTCGTACCGCCATGCCTCGAGATCACGACATCGACATCGCTTTGCGAGATCCGCAATTGCCTCTATATCTTGATATGACCTTCTCTACTCGTGATAGGACATTGCCTCCAGAAATCGAAATCGACGTTGCCATCCGCGAATCGCTACAACCCCCTCGTGCTGTAATCGACATCTCTGTCCACGATTTACTACCGCTTCCAAATGTTGGAATCATCTTCGCCATTCATGATGCGGCCTTACCTCTATATCTTGAGATCATCGTCTCCCTATACGATTTTACATCTCGTGTAAGTATCATGTGAACTTTTTCGGCTACCTTTAACCATTGCAGTGGTGATTACATCTCATCGACGAAACCTTAAAATAATAGTTTATTTTACCAATGAAAGATTACACGAAAAACAGTGGTTGAGGCCTCTTGTTGGAATTATTCAATTTCCAAGCCATTCGTACAAACAATTGCAAATCCACATATTCTGTTCACTTTGTTCTCTTATTACATTTTCTTGTTTCTGGAATTCTGGTGGACGCAAAACAGATAGCGAGGTACCGCACGAGTAGCTCCCTCTTCCTCGTCGTCGCTGGCCGTAACGGGACGAGACCCACGACCGTGCGCGAGATCGGAGCTCCGGCGACCGATCTGCGCCGGCGCCGTAACCGCCCCGGCGCCTACGAGCCGGCCGTCGGTGTATCTACCTGGGTGCGACCCACCGGAGGAGTGGTGGGGAACGCGGCGAGCGCCGGGATGGGCGCCGAGGAGGAGGAGGCGGAGGAGACCGCCGTGGGGAGAGTGAGAGGAGAAGGCGGCGGGAAGAACGAGGCGGAGGGCGGCGGTGGCGCCGCCGACAAGGGGGAGAGCGCCGCTGCGGTGGTGTCGTGCTCGATCTGCCTCGAAGCGGTGGTCGCCGGCGGCCAGGACAGGTCCACCGTCGTGCTGAAGTGCGGCCACGAGTTCCACCTCGGTGAGTTGCCTGCTATATCCGGATCTCCCCGCTCGTTCCCAATCCTGTGATGCTTTCACTGGGGAGTGGGAATGGATGAAGGCGAGGCCTTAATTGTTGGGAGGGGGCAATTTGGGGTTGTACTAGTGGACTGGGATGGGAAAAGTCGGAATTTTGTAAATAGATTAGGGTCTGGCGAGATTTTCTGGGTGCGCTCGTGTCAAATGAGGCCATGCTTACTGAATATTGCTAAGAATTAGTGGATTAGGGAGTTTGATTTCGTGGTCTCCTTGGGATAAAGTATGCAATTCATATGAACACAGCATATGTTGCGATTATGGTTTGTCAATTTCCAATATGTACAATTTTGGATAGGCCGGTAGGAGATGGTTTGGTGTAATTTTGTAGGTCGGGTGCAAGTATATGTTTTCTTGGCTTGGAAAAAAATTCGTAAGTCCTCATACTCACATTGCACCATTCACTGTTGGGTTCAGTGATTTAAAGGCTAGGTTGCAAGAAAACGCATAAGTTTTGGTGGTATCTTTAGCCTTGACAGACTGGTGAAAAGCTTCCTGTAGTTTCAGGGTTGATTTGGGACTTTTGTTCGGGTTTCAAATCGTTGGTGATAAATTCATTGTGATGCCCTGACTGTGCGGTGCTCCCCAAGCATCACATCTTCGCCCTCCCTATAGCCCCTGTCAGTCCAGCGCTTGTGGCTGGCCTCAGTATTACTTGCAGGCCTTCCCCATCCCCTTCTTCTATGTGGGTAGCATGATGTGTACATGCCGGTGTCAGCAACTTGAGGTGTCCAGCTGATACATCGACCATCATGGAAGCGCTATCCGAAGCAGCTGATTCATGTTCTTTGACTAGATAGGCCAATGTTGGTGTGTCTCATGGAAAGAAGAGGGAAGTAGTTGAAGCCATTAGCTTCTTTCTGCGTGCTGTTCATCACCTCTTGTCAAGGTAAGAGCAGAGAGTCGGCCTCCTAATTCACATGTACAGTGTCGGTGTTGGTGCAGTCCAATGACATTGTGTACCATGGTGGGTCATATTACTACATTAGTGAGTTGCGGTGTGTCTAGGTTCGTGCTGATCACTCTAATGTTGATGGCTGCACAGCACTACAGTCTTTTGTAGCATACATGGTTCTTCTAATTTGTGGAATGCCATGTTGTTAGCCAGCTCAAGGATTTGTTGGTTGTTAGTTGGGTGAGTGCAGTTCTGTTTCAGTGGTGCTCCACAAGGCTCTTGGCCTGTTGGTGCCGATCTGTGGTTAGGTAGTTGTTCCAGGTTTTGAAATCCTTCTTCAGTGTTAGTATCCTGCTCTTGTGGCTGGCATAGGTGTCTTTGGTGTTGGTGTATTCTTTTGAAATGAATTGGAAGATCTCTTGGCTTTAGTTTTCTAAAACCATCATACTGGGGTCTCTCCTTCTCTTTAGTATATGGTCAAATTTTAGGGAACTCATGACAATAGAGGTTGGGAATGTGTGAAGTTAGGTATACTTATGGTGATACATTACTAATCTTATAGTTGTATGCCAAGGTTATTAATACGTAATACGAACACAATACAACCGACTACCTTGTTGACTTTATAACGATAAAACGACCTTGATAACGTCTTGATACACAGAAAATAAAATGAATATGGGAGCAAATATATATGACATATGTACCTTGATGTTGTAGTCTTCTTCCATGTAATTTGAGACCATACACCTTGCATTCTTCTCCCATGTATCCATGCGCCTTGCATATTGTGATATATGAATTATGGTAAGTTTGTAACTCACAAAATATTGTAATTCAATCAAATAAATTTGTATGGGTATGACATACCCTTTTGATAATCCTTTTCTCTTCTCCCAATCGACAATCTATAAGAAAAATTGCACAAGATTTATAGTTAAAACTAAAATGAAAGACGAAAGTAAAACACATAACACATTACTACATATGTTCACAATTGACATCCACAATACATAAGTTCACATGATAGCATAAGTTCATGCAAACATAAGTGAAGTTTGCTGGTAGGTAGTGTACTAGGTTATGAACAATTGACGGAGGTTTTACCAAATCTTGATTTGGGATTATTTGGCCTAAAAAGGTATTATATCTATTGGCTGATGATAATGGATAGACTTGTGGCACCCCATTTGCCCTGATACATCATTGGCAACATACCTTATATATAATGTATGTAACAAGTGATATTGCGTTGATTTTGAAGGTGTTCTGTGAATTTGACCCTCAGTGTTACTACCTCTAATCCAGAACAGATTTTGGTTTACAAATACCTGTTTGTTGACTTTGCTTTTCTGGAGAACATTTTTTTGTCAGATGTCCCTATAAAATGCTTATTGTTTGTACTACTATTAGAGATGTGATCATGCTGTTAGTATTTAAACATGCTTATTCTTTAGTATGAAAATATGTACATGTGTGGTACCTTATCTATATTAATTCTGTGTACCTATTTCATCAGATTGCATTGGCTCGGCATTTAACGCCAAAGGAATTATGCAATGCCCCAATTGTCGCAAAATTGAGAAGGGAAATTGGCTCTATGCAAATGGGTCCAGGGTATCGCAGGATGTGAACACTGATGAATGGGGTCATGATGAAGACTTCTATGATTTTAGTTATTCGGAAACCTCAAGGGGGATCTTTGTGGTAAGGGAGTTCAACTTTAGAAGTGATGGTTGACACCTATTGGACTTTACCTTATTTATCTTGTGTTTCATGGATCCATTCACATCATTCCTTAGATCATACTTTCACTCGTTGTTTGTCTACCACCCTGTCATTATGGTTTATTCTGCACATTGCGTTCTACAAATAATTGATGTTTAACCTTAAGTTTATGATTGGCTACTTCAGATCCTTTTCTTTTGTTGATAATTGTCACTGCAATACTTAACGTAGCAGAGAACATATCAGGAACCAATGTTTTAAATCAAAATTAACTATCGCTTTCTATGGTGAAAATCATCTTACGCTACATTTTTTTATTCTATATCATTTTTATGTCTCATTATTTTTACTAACTGTTGTATTTAGTTTGCTCATATTGATAACGATGTATTTGGACTGTTTTGCAGCCACTTCGCTTCCAATGGTGTCCTATTGGCCGCTTAGCACAACTTCCATCCTTACTAGAGTATGCTCTGCCCTTAATAATTTCTACGTATTGTTTTGCTCATTTTTCCCATTAAATGAAAAGTTTTGTTAATGTTATAAACTTCGGTGGATGTTTACAACATCACCACAGCATGCATCCTTTAAGTTTTTGCTTCTGGAAGCTTGCTGCCATCGTTAGAACTTCAAAGCATGTGTCATCAATTTCAGAACCTGAGAATCCTTGGTCTCACCACTATTGTAGCAACCATGACTATGATGGAGAGAGCAACTTCATCTCCCTTTTTCACCACCCAGCTCACACACCTCATATGATAGTCAAATATATCATTTCTTACATGATATTACTTAATGTTTTAGTGCTAAATTGTTTATTTTTATGCCAGTGCGTCCAACTATATTAGAATGTGCCAACTAGCTATGTTTTGTGCTTGGCAATAACATATGTTCCTGTCATCGAGCATTTTTATGCTCTGGTTCATGAAAACAGGATATTACATCAATTGGTGCATTGTACTTTATATTCATCACCATATATTTTGTGGTCTTTATATGAGATAATTACTATATTGGGTGTGCTGTTTACTCGTTGTTTTTTCCTATTCTAGCAGTGACGGAGAGTCATCACCACAAGTTACTTGTAAGTTTTTCCTTAAATGAGATCCATATAACTCATTAGGTTTGTTAAGAATTGAGCCCATTCAAATGTTGCCAATGCAGTTCATGATTTCATGGGACAAAGTGTTAGCTCAGAGCACTTAGCTACATCAGCACCTAGTACAACTCATCATGTCCCATATATCGCTTACTTTCATCCTGTTCCACCACCGGCATCATCATCAAACTCCCATCTCGCTGAGATATCAACGGATGGTTCCACATATCATGATCACTGGAACTCTCTCACTGTACCATCAGATGGTCGGCCATTGCAGACAGTACATCCCGTTGATTTCCATCATAACCACTGGGCACATATGCCCCGCTCTTATGCTCAACCCAACAGCAATAACGGAATGGCTGAGCAGCCTGGACTCCATGTGGGAGCAATGAGGGTTGGGGGACTTGATGGTGATAGCCAACAGCTAGGGTCTCTCCCCTCAGTTTATGGAAATGGGTAAGTGTTATTGTAATTCTTTCCCTGTTTTCACTTAAATGTTCTTAACTAAAGATAGCATGCCTTCTGTACCTGCAGAATGTGCATAGAATTCTACATTTATGATGTTCTAGATGAAACAAGGATTCAAATGGGTCCTTTTAGGACATCCTAGTACTGTAGCAAAATAAAATAGTAGAGAGAACTATAGATGAATAGTGAAAAGGAGGTGTGAATAGTGTCTGGGATGTCCTAAGTTAGGACACCATTGGTTCTGTTAGTAATGTTGTAACTTGTAAACAACACAATTTTAAGTAACGAATATTGATTCTTCTGGAACATAGAGGAAAGAGATGATGTGCGATAGGTGGCATATTCCTTGTTTGAATTCAAGTTCTTTCTGAACCTGTGTAAACTGCATAATTTTGCGAAGTTTGTGCACTATTGAGTATCATATCCATAGAAATATGTTGGTTATGTACATTTGCATCAATGAATATCGAGATATCCAAATATAAGGAATAATCATAGGTGGTGGCAAACTGGTTAGGGGGAAGGGAGTAGTTAAGAAAAGGGTAAAGGGAGCAGGTAGCATGATTATAGGGCATTGGATGGGATGAGTTCAACTGGTGGCAGCTGAAAGGTGTAGTTAAGAGGAGATTGTGGTCCCATGTTATGGGCAGTGATCCAAACAAGACAATCTGTTCTCAAATAAGGCATTAAGCTATCTTCTAGCAGTCAATATGTTGTAATCTCTAACCAGTTTGTATCCATGTTTAGGCAACTTAGATTTGTTTGATGGATGCCAATTTTAATTTGTATGCATAGCAAAGTATGGTGCGCCTATAGCTTTGTTAGTACCCAAAGTATGGTGCGCCTATAGCTTTGTTAGTACCCATGCATAGCCTATATGTTTTTGCTGTTAAGCATCTGAAATTAAGGATCTGGGTGCATGGTGGATTTACAATTTAATTGTTTTGCTGCATTATCATTTCATGTTGGTGCTACATTAACACATCAACTTTGTCGCATAGTTCACAAGCATTACATGGTTGATCATTTAGTGCCTGCTTTGTATATGACAATGTTAAAGATCTTAATAGATACAATTGTTCTCTTGGTCTGCAGATCTGGGTCAAGGTCTAGAATTCCAAGTGTTCCCCCTTTGGCGCCACAATTCATGAGAGCGCACGGTAACATCAACGAGTTATACCAGCAAGGCTCTTCTAGCCTATATGCTGGGTCGCAGCTATCAGCGACAGCAAGCATGCGGCCACTAGGAGCTGTTGGACCTGCCGTGCCGCCTCTTCTGGACAGTGCCACCTTTTCCTTGTTCCCGCCAGGTCCTAGTTCAATGGAGACAGAGGACGCTGGTGGAAATCAATTCTATGCGTGGGAGAGAGATCGTTTTGCTCCCTATCCTCTCATGCCTGTAGATTCTGAAGCAAGCTGGTGGAGCTCCTCACAAGCACCTCAAGGCACACCAGAACCTGCTCCTGCACCTGCCCCTGCCCCAAGGAGGCTGTTCGGGCAGTGGATCGGTGGCGTTGGCGGAAGGTCGCCTCCATCTGCTCCGGCACCAGAGAATAGATCACCGGAGAACTCCTCGTTCCGACCAACGCACATCCCACGGATGTAGCCCTGCTTCGGTGAAGCCAGTTATGCAGACTTGAAAACCCCCTGTTGGTTGTAACCAAAGAAGAAAACAGCGTTGTATGAACCCCAGTTGCATGGAAGCTAAACATGGAGACAATATGCAGGAAAGTAAAGAATACAAAAACCCAAGGAGAAAAACGATTTGACTTGGGTTTTTATGTAGAGTTGCGTGTTTATGCTTTGCTCTCTGCATTACGCATTCTTATTTTTTTTTTCGAAGGGTAGTCGGGAATTCATTGATCATCAGACAAGCATGATACAATTGTTGCGGGGGAAATCAACTTTAAGCCTTGTTCTGTTCAGTGTATCGTTGTGTTGGCGTATTACTGTAGCAATTTTAAGAGCTCTCGAAACGAGGTCTAAAGATTATAAAAAAATAATAAAAAAATAGTTTTAGCATCTTTGGAAGGACCACTAAAAGTCATGAAAAAATTGTTATAAATTATTATAACATATAGGCTATATAAAAATAACAAAATTTGCTACAGTAATACGCAAGGTTAAAGCTGAAAAGAACCAGGCTTTAAGATACGATCATACGAGGGCACGTGGTATACCATATGCAACAGGAAAGAAATTTTCACAAGTGTACGTGTCACACAGGCATGGGCCAGCCCAGTTAGCATCCCTTCCCACGAAGCAAAGAACTGGTTTACAAAGACACTGCCTCGTTCCCATGCTTCACTTGCTGCATTGACGTCCATCTTAATATAAAAGGGGTTGATCTTTCCATGCTTTGACAGATCGAATAAAACCAATCATTACTAGCGCAAGTCTATTGACACCGATGGCTAGCTACAACATATAGTATCACGCGAACTCAAAGTGGAGAAAATTGCTATTTATCACCCCACAATGCAATCATGGTTTAGATGATATATATTCTCTTTCCGAAACAGCATTAATTAATAATATATATGTTTCATAAATTTACGGGTCGTTCATATTCCCAATTATTACTGAGAGCTAATCTTACCTTCATAAAAATAAAATTCGAGAGGTGAATGCACATTCAATTGAATGTATATCTTACCTTGGGCTCTGTTCTTTTAAGCTGATCTGAACGGTTGAACAGCTGAACAGCTGAAACGACTGAATTTCTATAGCTTTTCTATGTAGTCTCGAGATTCAGATCAATTTCTTTTAACTTGCTTTCTAAAATGTTAGGATCCACCTTCGAAACAGCGAAAAAACAAAATAAAAAACCCAAAACGTATGTATTTTCAAAACGTAGATAAGCCGTTAAGCTGATAAGTTGAAAAGAACGGGACCTAGTGTGCTTGTGCGGATAAAGCAACATTCAATCGATAGCCATAATGAATATATAGGGTCTGCTTTCGTTCAAGAACTACAAAAGACATCATTTATCCTCCGTTCATGTTTTGCACCCATCAACTACCACAGTCCAATCAACTAACATAGGGATAATGCCATTAAAGATTAACAAAATCTTGCATTTAATATATCTCATCATGGTAAGCAAAATTTCAGCACCTACAAACATGTCATGTGTAACACCACACAATTATGTGTCTAGGGGTTTGCCAAGCGTGTGCTATATATATATATCGGTCTTTAGTTCGTGCGGGTACATGTTCTTCTAGGTTGTATATAAAGCAGATATGGTACCTAAAACAAATATACACCATTCCCAATAACATCCCATTGTGTTCAAGAAACAAAATCAAAACACCAAGATTGAATCACCCTTTCTCAAATTCAACTATCCACGCATATGGAATAGGTGATGACCTAGAAAGAAGCACACTTCTTTAGGACACTCTTCAAGCATTCAAGGATATTCATAAAAGGGACTACAAGACTACTGCTCACATAACTCTTGTTGTCTATATTGCTAAGGCTTGTAGTGCATGTATTGGCCACTCATATAAGACAGGTGATCAAAGTGGCTCAAGTAGTGGTAATGATGTTTCTCTTTGATCTGTTTGTTTTGTAGATATATATGCCTTAGCTTGGATATATGAATCTCATGTTTTTTTAGAACCACTTTAAGAATGTTTTCTTATTGGCTTTTAGTTCAAATTATTACTTGTGTAGTAAATTAAATAGCATTTTTTTGTAATATTTAATGGCATGCTAGACATAATTTTATATGGTTTTATTTTCTCCTTTTCACCTATAATCTTCAAAAAATTCTAATCAAATAAGCTCTATCTTAAGTCTTAACCGAGCACCGAGAAAGCGAAAAGTTGTGCTAAGGTATTTGGTGAAGTACTTTTGTATCCATCTTAGAAGCCGGTGAGGATTCAATTATATCTCAACACCCCTACTTCACATCTTATAGCAGATATTTCAATGTCACTACCATTAACACGGTAATGATGTTTTTCTACGCGGTCTAATAGATAAAATTGTGCAAGGATTGGTCACTTGAGATTGGTTGAAGGCGGTAGGCTGATGAGGGTAGATCTTTCTTATTACTTTTAGATTCAAAGGTTTGTTGTTAGCACAACTCCATCACCCATGCCATATGTGATGTACTTGTATTGTTAAAATTAATTCCATACTAATTTTGTTTTTCTACAAAGGCGGTTTCCATTTCATGAACCAAAGAACACAGAGTCTTAGAAACTTAAATACGATCCAAAAAGTAAAAGTAGCTGCCCCGTGCTAGCCCGCAACCACAAACATGGGAGGGTGTGCACGCAACCACAAACATGAGAGGGTGTCCATGTTCCTAAAACGAGACAACATTCCTTTGTAAGCCATATTCAAAATACTCTGAAGAAAATCAGCTTCAAGCACAAAAAAGAAGTGGAGAGAGGGGATCTCCTTGATTGACACCACGCTTGCACATAAAAGGGTTCCATGGCACTCCATTTAGATGAGTTAGTAGACTGCAAGAGGAGTTGCACTCACTATCCATTTAGCGGTAGCTTTTAATTTAATTTAGAGAAAACTACACTGTTACCCCCCAACAAATCTTACTTAGCCCCTCAAACTTATCTCAATCCTCTAAACTTTTAGCATTTGCATGGTTGCCCCTAAACTGTTAGGGCTCCCATCAAACATTGAAATGGCATTTATGTTACAAATAAGTGTTGATGTGTTCATTAAATACCAATGTGGCTAACCACCTATGCATCCACATCATCGCCTTCTTCGTCTCTTTCTTGATCCCTCCCTCTTTCTACCCTAGATTTCTCTCCCTCTCTCAATGATTGGCATCTGATCTCTTTCCTTCTTCTCCCTCCTCGCTCTTAATAGCCACCGCCACCATGGAGCTCTCTAACACGGCAGCCTCCACTATCGATCAAACCTCACCGATGTGGTCATCTTCACTAACCGCTGCTGAATGGAGCTCACCTTCTTCATCCCTCGTCCATGGTCGGTGACCCAAGCTCCTCTCCCCATCTCCTCCTATCTTCGGTGGTGGCATCCTTCCCGTACCTCAGTAAAGTTGCAGGGGTGAAGGTGTGGGGAGGGTGTGATGTCAAGGAGGGGCGGCATGAGAGGCACAATGACACACATGTCAAGGTGCAACATCGAGAAAGGGGTGCAATAGTAAGAGGTGTGGGCGGTGCATGCCGGGCAAGGCAGGAACGAGTGGTGCACCGTCTAGGAGATGGTGGTGCGGGCGGCAACACGTTGAGAGGGGACGACACGGTCGTATATGGAGGCCGTCATCAGAGAGTGTTGATGATAGTTGCCGGCCATGGGGAGGAAGAGGTGAGAAGGAGAGAGAAGGAAGATGAAGTTGGTGGGCGGCGCAATGTTAAGAAGAGGGTGGTACTGTGTTGAGAGGGGATAACCGAATCTGAAGGTTGTCATCGAAGAGGGTAGGGGCGTCTCCGCCCGAGAACGCTGATGGGAGCTGCTGCCATGGGGATGAAGAGCGGGGAGAGGAAGATTAAGACATATACGAGTGGGTGCGTAGTTGGTTAGCCACATCGGTATTTAACAGACATATTAGCATTTAGCCATAACCGTTTCAAGTCAACGTGCAAACAGAGACTAGGGTAGGGGTCGATAAATGTGAAATTTGTTGAGGAATAAAATTATGAACAAATAGAATAGTCAAGACAATAATTAGTCCAGGGATGCTTAACTGTTAATCACAAGATTAACGAATGGATTAACCTCCATATAGAAATCGACACTACGCACCCCTTGAGGGGAAACAACTGCCCCTTTGTACAGTACTACTATATAAGGGCATGCCGGTGTAACTTTATACACTATTCATTTGTACTTCCAAAAAGGCAATAAAACTGTACTTTACAAGTCTCTCGCTCTCTCATTTTCTCACCACCACTGAGCAATACAGATTGGTCATCAACACGTTATCAGCAAATTTGTTCTACGGTGAGTTCTTCTAATCATAGTTCAATTACCCAAAGCAAGTGTGATTAGGGAGAGGATGAACCGAGCAAGTCCTAGTGTTGAATCTTGGGAGGGAGTACCTTTCCCCAATGTTGCTCCTCCAAACACCCCACTGAAGAGGATCTCAGAAGAACACTTAGGGCATTGAGTTCAAATTACAATGCATTGGCTGTTCATCACATGGCACATGTTCGTCAAATACAAAGAGAATTGCGCCAGCAACGATGGAGGAACAGGGCTCCTCGTTGTCGCCCTGCCGTAGAAACAGAATTAGGGGAAGAAGGGCGAAAGGCAGGGGAGACACTCACCGGACACTCTTGTGGCAGTGCTGATTCCTGCCATTGCCTTGTCACTGATGGGGTCGATAGCCTACTCACCAGTCCTCACTCCAAGGGGGCCTCCAAGCTTCGTCGTCGTGGCTCCTGATGGCGAGGTCACCTTAGCCACGGTCACCCCAAACAGAAGATGGAGCTTCGGCGTTGATGTCGATGCTGGAGATGCCGACTCCGTTCAGGCATGACGCTTGTTAAGACCCATGTGGAGGGTACCCAGGTTTGATGATGAATATATGTGACAAGATGGAATTTTAAGTTTTTGGAAGAATGTTAAATGGTGTATTTGTGAAAATTATCGTGGAATTGGAACTGGACAACTGTGTTGTGCTTGGGTAGGTAATAGTTTTGATCGGACGTGGTCCGGTGGAATTTGTTAAGCTGACACGTGGTGTGTTAGGGCTTGCTAATTGTGGTGTCACAAATAAATTATGATGTTTGGTAATTTTGTGATGGACTAACCTTGTAGGTGAGGCAAGGTGTGTTGGTTTCGTGTGTGTTCACCTCAGTGATGCAGGTATCGGCGGGTACGTGGCTAACGCTTCGTGGGAACAGCTGGAGGCTGGTGCATCCGGGGGCGTGCAGGTGACCGGATTCGATGACCTGGCGGTCACATGAGGTGGTGTACTCGAGAAGCTTAGCCATGGCAAGGAATGCGAGGCAGCTAGAGGCTGCGGCGTCGATAACCTGGTGGCGAAGTTGATCTGACCGGTGGGCCCAGGCTTGGCCTGGTGACCAAGGAAGCTGCGAAGATAGTCCTCGAAGAAATATGTGGAGAATATTCCCTCTTAGGAGTGTGTCTTGTAGTGTGAGCTGTACACCACTCATCCTCAAATGAAGGGTTGAGATGAATTATAGGGTTTAGGGCATCTTACCCTTGGACTATAAATAGAGGGGGAGGAGAGCACCTCCTCCTCATCCCCTTAGAGCTGAAAATTTCAGAAATAGAGAGCGTGAGTTGGATGTGTTTTCGGTGGCACTTAGAGTGCTTGTAACCACATGGATTGTGGTTTGTAATCCCCAACTTCTATGCAATGAAATCATTCTTCTCCATGAATATCTTGTGTTTATTTGCTCCTACTTCTTCTTGTTTTCATTTTTCTTTTTGGAGCTCTTGTTTGAGAAGAACTTGGATGACTTCTTGCTAGTTATTGGTGGTCTATGATGCCTTGAGGTTGTGAATATGAGTTGATACACACTTTGCAACCATATGAGAGACAAGAGATCAAGTTCTTTACTTGTTGCTAATCTATTTAGTAACTTTCATCCGCGCAGCAGTCAGTAAAAGATTTTCAGACAAATCTTGAAAAATCATTTTGGATTATTCCAGCTGGAAACTATGAGTGATTCATATACCCATCTGTGGTAAAAAATTTAAAGTCCACTGGTTTCTTCATTTGGGAGCTATGAGGTGAAAACCGAGCCCTAAACTTTCTGCTCGAAGTTCTTGATAGCTTTTGGTGTTTGATTTTTCATATTTTCTCTGCAAGGAGTTTTGAGGAGAATTTTTGTGGAGTGCTTCACGACTCATGATTTCATAGGAAGAAAACTTCCCACAATTTTGGAGCAACAAAAAGCCACTATCTCTCTACTCCAAGTGAGAATAAATTCTGAAGAATCTGCTTTAACTTATCTGAAGTGGCTTTGATCATTTGGCTTGTTCTTCTTTCCTAAATAAATTTTTTAATTGATTCCTCTATTTTAAACACTTGACAACCAGGATTGTGAATGGAAAAATTCCCACATATTCCATGACTCTATTGTTAAGTTGTTCGGGTTTTAGTGAAAACGGTAGCGTCGAAAATTTATGGCGTCTATTCACCCCCCTCTAGCCACCTAGCTCGGGTCTTAAACGCTGGTCCCTCCAATGTCTAGTACATGTGTGACGCGCTCCGGTGGGCTGCCCCCTTCTACACCGACAACCAGGGGATGGCGGCGGCAGCCATGACCGACGACGACATGGGAATCGAAGGTACGGGCTTCAGCCATCTGACAACGGAGAGGCCGGCCACGGGTCGGCATCGTTGGTCTTCTCCGAGGCGGTGCCGGTGGAGAGTCCCATCTCCAACCGCCACGAGGGGGCGGGGCCTAACACCGGCGGCCTTCGGCCCGGGGATTCTAGGAGGAGAGGCGTCGCGGCCCCCGCGGCGGAGGCCAGGGGCATCGCGGCGGCCCCCGGCATGGGCCTCCCCAAAGCGGTGGCATCGGCTACTGGTGCGGGCCACCTCGGCGCGGCCGGCCTCGAATCAGCGGTGGCGCCCGGCATGGGGAGTATCAGGATGGTGGCCTTCGGCGTGGGGTCACCGGATCGGGAACTGGCGGCGGCCGGCGGCCATGGGGGCTGAGGGTGGAAACTCTAGCTACCCATGGCACAAAAGACTAAATGGGCCTTATAGCCCGATCGGCTGGGTAGAAAAAATTGCAAAAAATTGCACTTTGGTCCTTGGTTCCAAGAAAATTTATGAATATACCCAGCTGATAGTAAAATAGTGGCCGATTTTGATCAATTATTTGCATAGGAGACCTCGTGTTTATTTTATTTGCGATTATCTACATTCCAGAACTTTATATTGTATAGGAGTGCAATTTATTTCATGTTATTGTGCCATATATTGCGATTTTACCCCCTGTTCATATGATTAATCGCAATATATATGTCATGCAATATTACATATACCTATGCCTTTGTAATATATTATGGTTATTACAATTGCTTATTTACCATGCCTTTGCATTGTTAATTGCATTGATTATTTGGTGATTACCTTTTAGTATGGGTCCCATGGCTTGGTCATAATGAGAGCCGTTCGCCGATAATTAAAGGTCTACACCATTGATTTAACTTTGCATTGATTATTTGGTGATTACCTTTTATAATGGGTCCTATGGCTCGGTCATAGCGAGAGTAGCTCGCCCATAATTAAAGGTATGCACCATTGATTAAACTTTGCGTTGATTATTTGGTGATTACCTTTTAGTATGGGTCCTATGGCTAGATCATAACGAGAGTAGCTCGCCCATAATTAAAGGTCTACACCATTGATTTAACTTTGCATTGATTATTTGGTGATTATCTTTTAGTATAGGTCCTATGGCTTGATCATAGCGAGAGTAGGTCGCCCATAATTAAAGGTCTACACCATTGATTTAACTTTGTATTGATTATTTGGTGATTACCTTTTAATATGGGTCCTATGGCTCAGTCATAGCGAGAGTAGCTCGCCCATAATTAAAGGTCTACACCATTGATTTAACTTTGCATTGATTATTTGGTGATTACCTTTTAGCATGGGTCCTATGGCTCGGTCATAGCAAGAGTAGCTCGCCCATAATTAAAGGTCTACACCATTGATTTAACTTTGCATTGCAAATTTTGGTGATTACCTTATTAGTAAGGTCTAGACCATTAATTTTGCATTGTGTGTATGTTATTTGTTTACATTTAGTTTGATGATTACTTTCTATGGGTTGAAAATCAAACACAAGGTAGTGGAGTCTATTGCATGGGCTGCGACTGTAGTGTCTCTTTTTCCTTTGGGGATGAATACCATGTATATAGCAATGATCCGCTCGCTCACTACTAATAGGTCTACACATTTTGCAATGCAAATTGTGATTACCTACAAGTGTTGATTCAATCATATATACTGAGTTGAAAGTTTACATCAATTAAAACAATGTTTAAATTCCATGTGTCTTTGCATTATTAATTAATTTATTTATATGATGTCTGCATTTAAATATAATGTAGAAATATGGAAATATTATATAAATTTTTGGATTTTACATAGACCTTTATTTACTGATTATATACATATCAAATTTACTTTGGGAAAGTAAATTAATAAAAAACATTTAATATGTAGAATATGGTTGATATATCTAAGAGGACATTCCCTAAACTTGTGTTAGATGGAAGTAATTACCTAACTTGGGCAATGGATGTCAAAATTTATTTGATAGCCATGAATCTCAACAATAAAATTACAGACCCTGCAAAAGGGGATGAACCAATAGCCGAGGCTTCAAAAATGTTCATCACTACATTTTTTAAGGCACAATCTTCATCCTGATTTAAAAGGTGAGTATTTGATGGAAGAGAGTCCATTGCTGTTATGGAAATCTCATAAAGAGCGTTATGATCAACAAAAATCTGTTATACTGTCGGAAGCTCAACGGGAATGGTTAGTCTTGAGGTTTCAAGACTTCAAATCAGTTGCAGGATATAATTCTGTAGCTCATAAGATCAATTCCCGGCTGAGATTTCGCGACAAACAAGTATCCGATGAGTATGTGATAGAGAAAACTTTAAATACTTTTCATCATGCGATGAGGATACTGCAACAGCAATATCGTCAGCAGAAATATACAAAGTATTGTGAGATAATCTATACATTACTTCAGGCAAAAAAACATGATGAGATTTTAATGAAAAATCATCACGCTCATCCCATGGAGACATTGAGTGTGCTTCGCCTGCAGTATTCATCATGTGCAAGTAGGTTCCCGAAAATATGCTGCTGGCTACCGTTAGAATTAGGAAAACGAGCATACCGAATCCCAGGCGCCGACAAATCGTAAGGATCCCTTGCCGTACGAAACTTCCCTGTATGAACCCCAGAATATGGGGATCGATAGGAATATTCCCTCCTGTCAAGATAGATAAATATAAAAAAAGAGGAGGCACACGCAAATACTCAAAAGGCTAGCAGTAGCCATGGTCACAAGAATGACTATAATAAAAATAAGGGAAGATGGAATAAAATGCAGAAAGGTAAAATGCTGAAAAGTAAAGGTAAGAGAAAGGGAAAAGGAAAAATCAAGAAGATTAATCCTACGGACAAGTTACGGACTTGTTTCAAGTGTGGATGCAAGGGACATTGGGCACGTGAGTGCCACACTCTAAAGCATCTAGTTCAATTATACCTCCAGTCCATTGGAAAGGACAAGAAGCAAGGGAACAATGTTGAAAGTCACTTCACTTCAAAAACAGATATTAATCTGCCTGTTGGACAGTCAGAATCTATTAAAAATCAATATATGGATCTTGATGTTGAGATCAAGACATAGAGCTTGATGTTGAACAAGTGAACAAGGACAACACGGATAACATGCTTATTGAGTATGCCGATCAAGACACGTTTGGAGATATCAAGTAGTCTCCTAAATAATCCCGATGCTATGTAATCAGACCATATAATGCTACATATGTTGTCGTACATGTATATTTGTAATCAGTAGATGATGTTGTAAAATAGGTCTATATTTACTGCTCAATGTGAGCATGTGGTATTGTAATTTCCAAACATCCATACGTAAATGTATATATGTGTTTATATACATGAAATGTCTTTATTCTATGTAAAAGTTCAATTCATTGGTTGAATTTTACTTTATTTTTTTATAGAATTTGTGGAACAATCCATGGAGGAAGAAATCTATCTAGCGGATAGTTGTATTACAAATATTATCCTTAGGGTGACAAAATATTTCCAAAATCCTACTAAAAGAAATGGAAATATAGTGACTATCGCAGGAAGCGATGCTTTAATTGTTGGTTCTGGGAAAGCAACAATAATTCTCTCTATGGGTACTATGCTTAAAATCAAGGATGCTCTATTGTATCCTGATTCAAAACGTACCTTGTTAAGTTTTAAAGATATCTGTAATGTGGAAACTCATAATGAGCTTGGTGAAGAATTTTTACTTTTAAACAAATATAACGGATATGAAAAACAAATAGTGGAGAAACTTTCTTCATTCACTTCTGGATTGAACTACACATATATAAGACTTGAACCACATGTTGCGATAGAAACAATTTTCAAAGACCTAGATTATTTTATGATCTAGCAAGATCGCCTAGGTCACCTTGGTGTGGGTATGATGTGGAAAATAGTAAATCATTCTGCCGGCCATAATATCAAAAGTTCAAATTTCCCGAAACCTGGGGATTGCATATGCACATCTTGTGCTAAAGGAAATTGGTAATAAGGCCTTCATATCTCAAAGTTAGCGATGAATCACTGAATTTTTTGGAAAGAATTCAAGGTCATATATGTGGCCGTATTCAGTTACCAGTTAGGACCGTTTAGGTATTTTATGGTGCTAGCCCGATGTGAGCTTATTGTTTACACGGAACCATGCTTTTGCAAAATTGATTGCCCAAATAATTAAATTAAAAAGGCAAACATCCTAATGATAGGATAAAGTCAATTCGTTTGGACAATGCTGCTGATTTTTATCAAAAGCATTTAATAATTATTGTATGGCTTTGGGTATAAATGTAGATCATTCTGTACTATATGTCCATACGCAAAAAATAGCTAGCAGAATCATTTATTAAGAGGATTAAGCTAATTGCTAGACCTGTTTTACAAAATTGTAGGTTACCAACTAGTTGTTGGGGCCATGCAGTTTTACATACCGCTGCATTAATACAATTGAGACCAACTGTGTATCATATGGTATCCCCGTTGAAGTTAGTACATGGAAATGAACCAAGTATTTCCCATCCGTGGAAATTCGGTTGCAATGTATATGTACCGATTCCACCACCGGTACGCAAATGGGCCCTCAGAGGAAATTAGGGGTTCATGTGGGGTATAATTCTCCATCAATAATAAAAATGCCTCGAGCCATTAATAGAGGATCTGTTTACGGCTAGGTACGCTGATCGCATATTTGATGAGGATAATTTTCCGGCATTAGGGGAAATATGTATCACAAGAAATGCCGAGAAATAAATTGGGATGTCACTTGCATTCAATCCTTATACCCACGTACTAATGAATATGAACTAGAAGTTCAGATAATCATATATTTGCAAAAAAAATGCAAATGAGTTGCCAGATGCATTTACTAATTATAAGGGAGTGGTGAAATCCCATATATCTGCTGTAAATGTGCCCGAGAGAGTGGAGGTTTCTCATAAAACCATTGTTGCCCCTAATCCAAGGAAGAGGGGGAGACCTCTGGGTGTAATGACTTGGTTTCATGGAGAAGTCTGCAAAAACAAAAGTCCAACACGGGTATATTAACCAAATCAGTAATTCAAAATGCTAGTAATCTTAATGATGATAATCCCAACAAAGATATCTGCACAAATATAAATGCTAGGGCATCAGAACCCTTGAACTCGATCGTTGTGGTAAATCACGATGAGTTGCAAGAGATAAATCAGGAAATTTCCACAAACTATGTCAACACAGGAGAATTGTATAAAAGAGAGAATATAATTGTCGACATATGTTTTGCCACTATGATTACTGAATCCGTTCATCTAAATCCAGAATCTAAGACCATGGCAGAGTGTGACATCCTCAAAATTTCGGATTTGAAATTAAAAAAATTTGCGAGTTCAAATTTATTTTTATAAAAAACATTTCCTATTTATATCAAATTCGGAATTCAACTCTAGTTTGAGATGAATTTCATTGTTTCTCTAAAATTTTCGTTCTTTTTCGAGCCTTGCCCTGGCACTCCTTGTTGCAGTCGATCGAAGCCAACCGTTCAATCCAAAATCCTAGCCCAAGCTCTATTCATCCATTTTTTTTCCTAAAAACCACTCTAGCTAGTGTAGTTCTCATCACCATCGTGTCACTATTGGAGTTTCGCTGAGTTGGCGAGTCGTCAAGCAGAAGGCAGAGCCGACTTCTCCGAAACCCCGCTGATACCTGCGCGCCGAAGTCAGCGTCATTGCTACAAAGATGGCGGCGCCGCTGCAATTATTTTAACCCCAAAAGAAAATAATAATTATTTTTAAATAATTTTCAAATTAAACTAATCCTTGAACTATTTTTACGGGTGTTCGGTTGTGGCCATCCTATCCGAACCACATGTGCTCGTTTTTATTCTTATCTCTCCTCATCTCCAAGCTACCAGCCGTACTCTATCCCTAACCGGCTTCATCCGAACTAATCCAAACGGAGTTGTTTGATTCTATCTCTCTCTCTATAAATACGTCATCACCCAGTAAAAACTCATCTACACCAGAGCTTCATGACGTTGCCGCCGCCGCCGTCTTGCTGCCTTGGTGAGCACCCGCCTAGCCGCCCGTCGTCTTCCTCATCTCCGCCGCAGGCCGCCATCGCCGTCCTCGCGTGCAGCCTGAGCAGCCGCCGCCCCGATGCCACGCGCAGCATGCTGCGTGCGCCCCCGCGGTACTGCTTCTGCCCCTGCTGCTGCGTGCTGCCGCCGCCGTAGTGCAACGCCCGCTGGCGACGCCACGTGCCGCTGCCTCTGTTTGCTATTTGCTGCTCGCTGCGTGCCGCTGCCTCTGTTTGCTATTTGCTGCTCGCTGCGTGCCGCTGCGCTGCTTGATGCCCGCTGCCCTGGCTGCTCGCTGCTCCATTAGCGCTGCCGCTAGATGCATCTGCCGCTGTCATAGTTGCTGTAGCTGCTGCTCAGGTGTCGCTGCTGCTGCGTAGTGCGGCCGCTGATAATGATGCACCGCAACCGCCGGGGAGCGCCACGCGCCCACGCCGGAGAATCTTCACATAATCATAGGACTAGTGTGTGTTACCTAAGCATTGAGAGCTTGTTGAACTTGTCTAAAAAAGATTTCCTTTCTTATATTTCCATCCGACTTGATATTTTGAGCAACCCATTAAAATTCTATTGCCGACAAGTACCACCAAGCTTACACCCGTCGATAGTACCTGTTTGGTTGATACGGTAAACTCTTCAACATGTTAGCATTATGCGATAACTATTTAGCTGATAAACTAATACGCCAACTCCTTTTCCTCGACTCCTCTTGCCATCACGTTTTTCCGTACCGTAAGTTTTGTATCTTCTTGCGATCGCCTTGACAGCGGCATTTTTGCTTCCAATGCCGTCCCTTCGCACCACAAAAATTTCATCGTGCTGCTGGTGGGATTAATCTCGAACCAACTAGATTTGTATGATCGTTAATATTGCTTTTCTTTCTAATTAAGTTTATCTCTAATGTATTTAAAGTTGTCATTGAAAACACCCTTCGTAACCTTCTGGTTTCTGTCCCCTGTTGTAAAACGCTATATAAGAGGAGAGAGGGCTATCAGTTATGATTGATCTTATGCATAATCGATCATGTTATGATTGATCTTATGCCTAATCGATCACGGCAAAGTTTTAAGAGCATGTTCAACAACCTCTATATATATATCTCCTCTCTAAAACACTTTAGACATATCAATGTCTAAAATTTCTTCGAAATCTACACTACACTTTAAAAAATTTATTTTCTCCAGTAGCCCCTCTATATCTGATACAATATTATAGATGTACTGCTAGGTATGCTCTAATTTCATACACCCTATTCGATCTGGCTGGTTTAGGTTGGAGTAACATGAAGACTGCCGCCGTGCTGCTTCTGCCCTAAGTGACATTGATGTTGAACAAGAATCTAATGACGTCGTCACTGCTACCACACGTCTATCGGCAGCATCTATGCTGCCTACGTCAATATTAATGGCGAGTTCTAATTAAGATTAGTGCTAATGACATCTGTTGTTTAATCTGTGATCTCGTGATGGCCAAGCTAACGTGGTCGAGTCACCCTAACATTTTGGTAATAAAGCCTCTATCCTAATACTTGAACAGTAAGCTAAAACTAATCTTGATTATCGGTGGGATTTATGGGAACCCTACCTGGTTTCGATTTACTGATTAATTATTTCGTAATGATACCACAAAAAAAATTCGTCATCCGGCTCTCGGTCAGCATTAAGAAGAAGGTGAATATGGCAGATTGGTAAACACTAAATGAATCCCCAATTTGTGGAAAGCCCTAAAAGTCCGATTAGGGTTAATTTTGGTGCGGGCAAAATCAATTTAACAAATTACGCTATTGGATTAACGCGTGTTAATCATAGATTAGAAACAAGAAGGAGGTGAATTGGGCATATCATAAAACCCTATGAGACCCAAAATTTTTGTAGAACCCTGATGTGATGTCTGTTAGGCTCGGATTAAGACAAATCAACTCAAATTCCGGCAAAGATTGGAGTGTATTGTCGGATCGAGAAGCAATGCAAAATTCCCAATTTCATCTCAAAATTCATGATATTAGAAAGGATTTATTTTCATATATGCCATTATAAAATTCGGTTTATTCAGTTTTACCATTATAAAACGACTATTTATATTGATGCCATTATTTTTTCAACCTAGTTTCACACACGCCATTTTTGGGACTTTTTCGAATTTGTCAACATATATGATAAACCAATATGGAACAAAGTACCCTTTGACGGTGGAACCCGCATGTCATAGGCTCAACATCTTCCTCTTTCTTCTTCCTCCTCTCCCGATCGCCACCAACTCCGATCTGCCGCCGTGGCTATCCATGCAGCTGCCGGGCTGCTCGCCAGCCACCGTGCTGCTTGTCGCCGCTCGGGGCCGCCGCCGCCGTCGCTGGCCGACGCCACCGTGCTGCTCGCCGCCGTTCGCTGGCGCTGCCGCGCACCGCTCGCCGCCGCCACAGCCACCGGGCGCAGCTCGCCTGCGCAGCCGCCGCGCGCAGCTCGTTGCCGTCGTCTCGCCGTGCCACGCGCAGCTTGCCACCCTAGTCGCTCCGCTGTGCAGGTCGCCGTCGTCCGCTCGCTGCAGTTGGGGGAGAGATTGGTAGGTGGGAGGAAGGAGGAAGGAGAAGGTGAGTGTATGACATGTATGGTCCACTTGTCAGATGTGTGTTTCCCTGTATTTTGCTCGTTTTTGTGTCAAGCTCAAGCTGAAAAATCCCCAAAAAACTCTGATAATGGCATTTCTGAGATTTTTGCAAAAATAATGGCATCAATATAAATATTTGTTTTGTAATGTCAAAACTGAATAAATCGAACTTTATAATGTCATGTATGAAAAAATCTGATTAGAAACCCCAGAATTATAATTAAATTTGGCTCAGATAAAGCTAAAATCATGTAAAATTCAGTATCAATATAATGACTTTTTGAAAAGGAAAGATAAATTGCTTGCACAATTATAAGATTGAAACAATTTCCAAAAATTTTACCAAATTAAAAGCCCAAACCCTAGTCCCTAAATCAAAGCAAATCCGAGGGGGTATTTGTTACTTGGGCTTAAGGCTCACATGCATGTCTCCCTAGGCTTGTCATCACCATTGCCGGCTGCCGCATCATATCCGCGGCTGCCTCAAGTCTTTGAAACCAGGTAGTTGTGTCTCTGTCCGCCCCTCGCCGTTGCGTTTCGTTTTCTTGCGTGCGATGTAGCAGAAAGACTCAACGGAGCAAGTGAGGCTCTCCGCTACGCTGTGTCGCAGTTGTTGCATCCGCCTCACTCACTCACTCACTCATTGCGGTGCGTGGAGGGAATGGGAATGGGCTAGGGTTTTCGCCCATATTGTCGTTTTGCCCAATGTGACGCATCTGCTAACCGTTGGATCATTTTTTAACAGCTGGATTTGCACCTTATGGCAACGTTGTTTTCATGCAAGACCGGTGTCGTCTTAGACTGGACACGCACGCATCATTGCCCCTATTGGGCCACGTGTGCGCTACGGGGCCGTCCTGCGTGTGCGTCGTGCGCTATATTACTCATTCTGGGCGACGTGGCCGCGCGAGGGGAGCCGCCGAATGACGTGGACGCACGAGAGATCAGCTATAGCTAAGCGCTATAAAGCGCAGCGAATGGCATGAAGTTTTGGGCTAGGCTGTTTTTCGGCCTTTAAAAATAATGTCCATTTTATCTTTTTTCTTGGAGAATTTTCTGTTTAATTAATGTTAATCTTCACCATTTAAAATAATTTATCCGTTGAATATAAATTATGATTTAATTTTTAGTGCTCATTTATGTCATAATTAAGTTTTGTGCACTGTCTGTAATATTCGTTGATCGTGTATTGCACTATTATGTAAATGAGTTTATCCATTTTTCTAAGTTATCATTAATAATGTTAAGTGACAAATTTTGGTGGAAAATTATGTTTTTATCTCTGATTAAGTTGGAAAAAAGTTTTAATTAGGTATATAGTTAATGACTTATAATCATACTTTGGACAAAATTCGATGTAAGATCACATGTCATTCTAGGTACATATATCGTTCTTTCTATTTTTAGCCCGAACACTACCAGGGAAAAAGGTTTCTCAAGCGGTTGGTAAGCCCCCTACAAGGGGTTTTAAGCAACCGCGACTGATGCCTCGCAGAGCATATGCCTCGCGGAGCATCACAAGCGGTTCAGAGAACCGCTTGTAATAGAGTGTAAAAAGGCAAATAAATATTGGGGAAAGTGGGATTTGAACCCAGGACCTCTTGACTCACACCTCACCCAGCTAGCCAGCCTACCCACGCGTGTTATCTGATAGAATGGGGGGCGCTTTCCTTTTATCTATTTGAAAAATGGGTCTCTAAAAGCGGTTGGAGCTATTAAACCGCTTGTAAAGCCAAGCATCCTAAGCGGTTCGTGTTCCCAACCGCTTGTAGAGGTATAGCAGCGGTTGGGGACACAAATCGCTTAAGATTTTATGTCTTTAGAAGCGGATCGTGCCCCCAACCGCTTCTAGAGGTCATTTTCTGGCTTGAGACTGTTTTGAGGCATTAAACCGCTTGTAGAAGTTTGATCCTTTTTTTGAACCGCTTGAGAAAGCTTGTTCCCTAGTAGTGGAAGCTGATGCAAATTTGAGTAATATCATGCATACTTTCAATAGGAGAAAATGTAGGTTAATTCATGCTTACTTACTTGCCATTATTTCATCATATGACGATACTATAGTGAATATTACAATTAACAATATTGAGCAGTTTAAACTTCCCTTCATGGAGCGATAAAATTACAATTGCCCTTGGTGTTCTAGACATGGATTGTGTTTTTAGGGCAAATCCCCCTGCATCTTCTACTCCTAGTAAGTAGGATTACGTTCAGGTCAAGAAAACTTATGACACTAACTCAAAAAAAAGGGAGCATTCTAACTGCTTATCATTGTACATTATGAAGAGCTCAATCTCAAAACGGAAAAGAGGAGCAATCCCTGATTTCGAAAATATCAAAGGCTACTGTCGAAGTTAAAACTGTTGGACCGCTTTCCTTACTTTTAGATATTGGTCTTGTGCTTCAACTATATAATGTCGCTTATGTTTCTGCCATTAAATATAATATAATTTTTTTGTTGGATAATGATAGCTACAATGTTTATTTAGAAATAACAAGTATATTATTAAGTTAAATAATATTGTTCTTGCCTTCTAAAAATAAGTTTTATATGCTTTTCCTATATGAATTTGTTTTGAATACATGTAATGTTTATGCTGAGCATAAGAGAACTTATAATGAGACTTTATCGAAATTGTGGCACGACTGCTTAGGTCATATTTCGAGGGGGAGAATTGAACATCTCATTAAGGAAGAGATACACCATAGACTTCTCTGATTTACACCACTTTATAGATTGTATTACAGAAAAATATGTTGAACAAATTAAGAAAGGAGCCATAAGTAGCACATGATTTCCATTATGAAATTATTTTTTCCTATTCATGATAGATATGAAGTTTTAGATAGGTTTAACATTAAAATAGTAAGATCTGATCGAGGGGGAGAAAATGCTGCTTATGGTCAAATTCCTAATTCTTTTGCTAAACCTTTTGAGGAATACAATATAGTTGTCCAATATTTGACATATGGTGAAGCTCAACAAAATGGAATAATAAGGAATCGTACTCTTATGCTCATGGTACAGAGTATATATGCTCAACAATTCCAGTTTACTGATTAGTCTGTGGATGGAAGCAACAAGGACAATCACTCATATTTCATATTATTTCATGTGTAAGGTTGTTCTCCTAACGCAAAGTCTTTTATCCACATATTGGAAGTTAGATTCTAAATATGTTGTCACTTCATAGGGTATCTTATAAGATTTAAAGGGTATCGCTTTTATTTTCTAGACCGTCTCACTAAGTTTGTTGGTATGAGATGTGATGTATTCTTAAAGAATGATAAAATCAGTGTGAGTTTAGAGCCTAGAAAGATAGATCTCGAGGAGAAGTGGAATTATGTTCATTTGCTATCGATCCAAGAGACTACTCTTCCTGCGCCTCATTTTGTTGCACCTTCGGTTAAGAACATCGTTGATACGCCTACTATTGAAGACTCAACTCTCTAATGTAACACCTAATGTTGAGTCTGAAGAGCCTCCAATGGCAACTGATATATCTATGAGAAGATTAAAACGAGATAAGAAGTCTACCATTCCGAATGATTATATTATTTATTTGAATGTAGACATGAATGACATGAAAAGATGGATGATCCCACTTCCCTAAAAAAAAACTATGGTGGACTTAGTAGAAATTTTTGATGGAATCAAAAAGTGGGCTATAAGGGGGAATAAGGGAAATAAGTTTGTTATTATGATGTTTTATGTTGATGGTATATTATTAGTAAGCAATAATAAGATTATGTTGCATGAGGCTAATAGTTTTCTTTTTTCAAATTTTTGATATAAAATATCTTGGTGATTTCTTTTTTATATTTGAGTATTGAAATTCACTGAGATTGGTCCAAAGACAAAATGAATTTATCTTAGAAATCGTACATAGATACAGTGCTTACAAGATTTATTACATAGTGTTCCGTCTTGCCTGCTCTTATGATAAAGAACAATAAGTTTATGACATTTTGATGTCCGAAGTTGATACCCTATGTTTTGGCTATAAGAAACATTACGTATGTTTGAGTTTTTATAGTGCTAATTAAGTTTTATAACTGGGATACTAGACAGACTTCGGCCAAATTCAGTGCTCCAACCCTAATTTCCACGTGACAAGCTAATGTGACGAGGTCTTAATCAAACCCTAACAGCTATTGTATAGACGGTTCATTTTTTCCTCATGAAAAAAAGAAAGAAAGGAAGAAAAAAAATGGAGCGACAATTTTTGACGGCTCACAACGATGGTCATGGCTCGCTGGATAAGACGTCGGGACAGCCGGACAGGCGCAACAAGACACAGCACAGATGCCCGTTGCCGTTGCGTTCATCATACAACAACGTTTCCAATCATCATATACTGAAAACCAGATCGGCAAAAGGCCGCAGAATGTGAAGTGCCCCATAAAACTCCTATTCTCCAACACTTTGATAATCTTATATACACACCACAAAACTTCTATTCTCTGCTCTAAAAAAAAACTTCTAGTCTTCATTGACGAAGTACGGTTGCATTGCCCGAACATTAATGCTACTTTAAGTAGAGGTCATGTTGCGGTGAGCTGGGGCCAAGGTAGGATTTCAGTTGACCAGTTAGTCCCTTCCTCACCCCAAACTACTCATAGATTCCATTTCTCAACAGATCTATCTATACAGTGACAAGTGAGTACTCAAAGGTGAGCTGCAAATGTTGTTGCTTTGCACCAAGTTGCGCATTCATATATGAACTTATGTTGTACTGGCACTAGTTTCATATGTTGTACTGGCACTAGTAGACACTACCTCCTTTTTTTGTTTGACGCCTTTGATGTTTAAAGTATCTTTATTCATAAAACAAATCACAACAAAATACATGACATTTACATAATTTGAATAAGACGAATGGTTAAATATGTGTCCAAAAGTCAAAAGCGTCAAACAAAAAAAACGGAGGGATACTACATTTCGCAAGTACCTTACATAAGAGTTGCTGCTCTATTGCCTCTCGTTTGGACTTCGGAGCACCTACAGATCTAAGAAAAGAAATAAATTTTGGTAACAATCATAACATACTTTATTTTTAATAATGATGAGGAATCCAAGGTATTTACGTCGGCCAGAAGCCGATGTAAATAGCACAAAAGCCGACGTAAATAGCTATTTACGTCGGCATGCCAACGTAAATAAGAGCGACATAAATAGGGGTATTTACGTTGGCGGCCGACGTAAATAGGCATTATTTACGTCGGCCCCACGACGACGTAAATAATGGCCATCGGGGAGGGTCGTCTCCATGGGTCGCTTATTTACGGCGGCTAGAGCTGACGTAAATATCCTCTTCCCTATTTACGTCGGCTCTAGCCAATGTAAATACAGTGCCGTCGGCACTGCTGCGCCACGTGGCCTTTCGGTTATTTACGTCGGCCAGGCAAGCAATGCTGTCGACACGCAGCTCTGTTATTTACATCTTGCTGGAGTTGCTGGCTGGCAAAACAGCTGCATTTTTATCCAAATTACCAATTTTTAGCAAAAATCAGGCAACATCAAATACAAGCAGTTTTATATCAATTTCAGAATCTCAATACACAATCCAATCGATGTTCAACACATAGAACAATCATCACATTTTCCATCAACTTAATATTGGCATGCACATACAATATAATTCATTATTTCAATTGTCGTACATATAATCCAAACGACGGTCGACACAAGTTCGCACAGACATTCAACACATGTTCAACAATGGTCTTAGCATGTGGCATCCTCAAAATTTTGAATTTCAAATTTTTTAAAAAAATTCAAAATTATGAGTTCAAATTTATTTTTATAAAAAACATATTCTATTTATATCAAATTCGGAATTCAACTCTAGTTTGAGAAGAATTTCATTGTTTCTCTAAAATTTCTGTTCTTTTCCAAGCCTTGCCCTGGCACTCCTTGTTGCAGTCGATCGAAGCCAATCGTTCATCCAAAAATCCCAGCCGAGCTCTATTCTTCCATTTTTTTTCCCTAAAAACCACTCTAGCTAGTGTAGTTCTCATCATCATCATCATGTCACTATTGGAGTTTCGTCAAGTTGGCGAGTCGCTGAGCAGAAGGCAGAGCCGACTTCTCCAAATCCCCGCTGATACCTGCGCGCCGAAGTCAGCGTCATTGCTACAAAGAAGCTGGCGCCTCTGCAATTCTTTAACCCCAAAAGAAAATAATAATTATTTTTAAGTAATTTTCAAATTAAACTAATCCTTGAACTATTTTTACGGGTGTTCAGTTGTGGCCATCCTATGCAAAGCCGGGTCCCGACATAGCATCTCAAGCGTCGTCAATACAATCCAAATGACATTCAACACATGTTCACACATGTATATATATTGATGAAAAGATAGTCCACAACATTAACTTGGAGTATTATTAAACTGATATCCACTACCAGCATCGCCTCCTGAGACAAGAAAGTCTCCAACTATCGGCGGAGTCCACAGAGAAGAAGCGACTCCAACATTGCCATCTGGAGTAGCCATCGAACTCTAAATTACAATGCGATATTAGAATTTTTAGATTACACAATCATACACATGTACAAAAAGTCATACGTACCTGATAGGAGATTGTTGTGTAAATATAGATGGTGGTCGGAATGGCGGAAGGCTTAATGGCGTTTCAAACTGTTGTGTCATATATGCATACAAATAATTTTAATAATTCTAAGTTCGAAAGAGTGATTTGCATTTATTAGGTTAAAGTATGAAAAATGAGCAATAATTAGATTATTTTCATGAATTTTAAGCAATAATGAAGAATTCATAACAAGTGACACAAGTTGACCATAATTTTTCAGTTTGCATAAATATGGAGTAAAATTTATCAATTTTCATGAATTTGGAACTGAATTGAACATGTTTTAACTATTTGCAGGTATTAGGTTAACAATGGAAGAAATGAACAATAATTGTACTATTTCATTAATGTGAAGGAGTGATATATATAATTCATAACATGGGAACCAGGGAAACCATAATTTTGCAGTTCACATGAATATGGAGTAAAGTTTAGCAATTTTTATGAATTTGAAATAGAAATGAGCAATGATTTCAAATGAATAAGCTTCAATGATTACTTACTTGTATAGCTGCTTGTTGTTCTACCTGCCATGAAACAAAGTATTATTGTTGTTGCCTCAACCGCTGCTGTAGTTGGGCCTCACGCGTAGCTTGTTGTGCAGCTTGTTGCCTAAATTGCTCCTGTAGTAGTTGGGTTTCACGAGCGCTCGACCCACTACCTTGCGAAGAAGCCGAGGATCTTGCCGAACTTAAGACAACGCTACTATCCGGAACGCCATTAAACATGGAGAATCTACCATGTTTAATGCCACCTCCACTACTATATAGAGCGATAGGATCGACATCTTGTCTTCTCCGGTCATAGTCAGGCCCGTGAGCATCGGCCATCACTTGCCACATTAGATAACAAAAAATCATTGGTAAGTGCAATTTTACCTAACATAGTTACCTATACTTTACCATTATCCTCAAAGGTGATATTCTCCGATATGGGGGGCATCAACGTTCAAATAAGAGAACATTGACCTTTCTCCGGTCATATTGTCGGTGCGACCACTATCGATCACCCAACTACTTCCACTGGAGGCGTATTCCTACAAAACAAATTATGCTTTTGTTTTAGGTACCCAAACTTGTTTGGGTCCACTCTAGTTAGTCCAAACATTTTGGGTACTCAAATAGCCCTCTCAACAATAGTGCTTTTATCCATGGTGCCAACAAACTTAGCGGCTACTCTACAAAATCCATTTGTCTCATGCAAATAGGAGACAATGAAATCATCGTGAGAGATCTGGGTAGTAGAGCTCTTGGCCTTGACGAACTTCACAAACCCAGGATTGGGGGCAACCACAATGTGACCATTTCTGCCCTTCAGGGGAATGTATCCTAGTCGTTCTTGTGGTTCTCTCGCCTTCTTCCAAGGTACTCTTCAAGGCCCTTACTAAACTTATATAATTTTTTAATACCATCTTAGAGAAGATCTTTTAGCTTCTCATTCTCCTTTGCTACAACTTGCATAGTTTCAAAATTAGCAGCACAAGTCTCTATATCAAATTGATAGCACTTAGCACACCCATTACTAGTTGAGACCATAGAGTTGCAATTTTCTTATATTGACGAAGGGTTTCTTTTCAAGAGATGAACCAACTTCACCTCAAGAGACTTGTAGGCATCCTTTCCACTATCAAGGTCCTCTACGAGTGAAGCATTGGTGATCTAAAAATTATCCAGTTGGGATTTGTTCAACTTTAAATTTCTAGCCATCTCCTCATTCCTCTCCCTATTAAAAGCTAGATTCTTCTCAAGCTCAAAGTTTTTCTCCATTTTAAGGATGAGCAAATCCTCCTGACGCTCAAGAATCTCTTCTTACTTTTCTATGGTCTCTTGCAAAGTATTGAGTTTGGACAAGTCAAGTTCCTTTAGTTGCTTTAACATGTCACATTCGTCATCTTGTTCACTTTCATTACAAGGATCATAAAGAAATGGAAAGAATGGTTTAGCTGATACCTTATAGCTTTTGGCCATGAGACATGTTGGTGCTTCATCATCACTCAGGTCATCAAAGAGTGACCTTGTCGGTGTGGTGGAGGCAAAAGCAATGGAGGCGACTCCATCATCGTCTGAATCAGAGTTTTAGTCATTTGAATCCTATTTCTCACAAATGTGGGCTTGACCTTTGTGGCTCTTCTTTTTTACTTTTGCTCTTATCCTTCTTGTGTTGCTTGCCTTTCATCTTCTCCTCATTTTCCATGTCCTTCTTTTGTGGACACTCATCAATGAAGTGTCTAGAATCTATACGCTCGTAGTATGTCCTAGGGGTTTCCTTTCCCAATGAACTTTTCATTTGACTTCTTGTGACGATCACCCTTGTTGTGGTATGACAGTGCATTTAGGCCTTATGTTGGTTTTGGTGATAGGCGGCGGGCAATTAAAGAACTAATATATTTTATGAGGTCTTGGACAGATTTTAAAATCTCTTGTTCTGGTTTTGGAATACGGAAGGAGACTTTGAAGCTTAAAGGAGAAGACGGTGTGTATTTATTAGACGTAGATCTTTTCTTTTGAATTGAGTATGAGGACATGTTGTACTATTAAGAGGGATGCAAAGGAAAACCACTTCTAGATGTTCTAAGTGCACTTGGTAGACGGAATTTGACACACTCTACCCACCAATCAAATTTGAGGTTCTGCTTATAAACATATCGGACTATCTGATATTGAACTGGAATGTTCCAATGTATATCGGATATCCTATCCTTGGTCTGATTGACTCCTTTCTGTCTCCCAGTCGCAAAAATATCGGACTATCCGATGTTTTCCTCGGAATGTTCCAGTTTGTATCGGACTATCTGATGATAGGTCCGATTGACCCTTCTCTGTCTCCAGTTCAAAAAATTATCAGACTATCCAATGTTTTTCCCGGAATGTTCCGATTTGTATCAGACTATCCGATGATAGGTCCGATTGACCCCTCTCTGTCTCCAGCTCCAAAAATGTCGGAACTATCGGATAGTAATATCAGACTATCCGATATGAATTGCTTCCTCTTTGATTGATCCTTATTTGAATATTCTCAAAATCATTCTAGGAATCCAAAAATAACCTTTGCATCGCGTTTCACTCATTCTCATATCGGAGTATCCGATGTGTAACATCGGACTATCCAATGTCTGTCATCAGCAAACGACTAGTTGGTGGATGGGAGTATTTATTCCCCTCATTCCCCCACGGGCAAGTTACCTTTCACATTCATTTCAGCTGAGCACTTATTGCAAACCCTACCTCACCACCTTCCATCTTCACTCCACTTAAATCCCATTGATTGCATCTTTGTGAGAGTGAAGAAGCTAGATCTAGAGGCTTTGTGTTTGTCAAGCTTCAATCTTGAGCACTTGGTTCGTTCTCCAAATTGGTTTTCCGTCGGATTTGTTACTCTTGGAGTTTGAGGGCTCCTAGATGGCTTAGGAGTTGCCCTAGAGCCACCGGTACTTTGTGTGGTGGCCGGGGAGAGTTTGTGAAGGCCGGATTCGCCTCCAAAAGGGAAGGATCCAAAGAGTGAAATCGGGAGTGCTTGGTGCAACCCGGGAGGTTAAGGATCAAGAGGGACCCCAGCTTAAGTGTGACCGAGCCACCTCAACGGAGACGTGGGATCTCCTTAAAGTTCCGAACTTCGGGAACAACTTCTCCGAGTCTCCTTGCGGATTTGGTGTCTACTCTCCTCATTTCACTTGTTGTTTTCTCTCGAACCCTATTTGGTGCAGGTGTTATCCTTGTTTCTACCTTAGTTTGCTAAACCCTAGTTTCAGCAATATCAGATAGTCCGATCCATATCAGACTATCTGATATAACATCAGAACATCAGATATTGACTTTTCATTGTGCTGTTATTTTGAGGTAAAATTTGTAAAGCCTATTCACCCCCTCTAGGCTACATCTCGATCCTTCATGGTAGCCCTTCTTCTTGAGGTACTTGTTGAATTTTCTTACGGAAAGGGTCATCTCTTCAAGGTTGAAAGGACGTCAATCTCATATCCACTTGTACTAGGTTATTCTTCATTACTAGACTTTAGAGTGATGTTCTTCTTATTGGAGCTTGAACTCATAAGCTCATCGACTTCCTTGGACTATTGACGCATCAAACCATGTGCTAGAATCCGTGCAAGTACATCGTGAGGTGTAAGCTTGTCATGGTTGTCACACTCGTGGATAAGAGTTATCAACATGGGGATCCTAGGTGTGATTGTCCTTAGCATAAACTTCACCACGAACATACCTGTCATGTCTTTGCATCCAAGCTCATTGGCCTCATTGACAAGGAGGATCAAACAGTCATACATTTGCCTGTACGATTCTGCTTTTTTCCATCACAAATCATCCAACCTTGCTCGCAATCAACTCGAGCATAGACCCATGCACGCTTGAGGTGCCTTCATGTGCAACCTTGAGCGTGTCCCAAATTTCCTTTGCACACTCAAACCCATCAACTCGGTTGAACTAGTTTGGACTTGGTGCATCGAGGAATGCATTTTCGGTTTTATCATTCTTGTGTTTCTCTTGCTCCTCTTCAATAGTGATCTTTCTGGGAACCTTCACTGTGAAGGAAACGGGTAGGCTATGCGAGCAACAATTTCAAAATTCTACCACGATTCATCCAAGATCACATGCAACTAGGGATCACGGATCGTTACCCTTGACGCGCAGGTGCAGTTGGAGCAGACTTGCACACGTAGAGGAAGTAGACATACATATCCCAATCACCACCGAGCAGATCGCACCGTGGTTGGGGTCAAGTACAAACCAGTCGGAGAGGTCGCTGATTGCCCGTCGAGTAGTCGCCAGTACTCACCAAGTGCTCGGGGTAGATTGCCGAGTGGTCACCGGTACTCGCCGAGTGCTCGGAGTAAATTGCCGAGTTAGCGCGTCCGCATATGACAGCGCCTCTAGCGATATGCACATGTACCGATCAAGAATGTCGCGCGGGGTATGCTAGCACCTCGCCGCACGACTATGGTTTCTAGGGAGCGGGAGGGGCGTGCGACAACTGCGTGTGGTGAAGGATCAACTCCTCTTCGACGTCGCCCCCACGTCTCCCCTTATATAGACGCACTAGTGGGTGTTGGCGATTCTTACGCTTTTAGACATAATCCGCAAGTGGATGGTTATCGCTTGTAGTTTTCACCTGGGAGTATTCTAGAGTATCGAATCCACGGGGAATGAGGGAGACAGATAATTCTAATATCCATATTATTTAAGATACCAGCCAGCTAGTTAATGGGGGTAAGGATAATAATAAGAAAATAACAATAGTGATACACACACAAAGGAGTATAAAAAGATAAGTTAGGCAGATAGTTGGGAGGACAATGAGAAGAGTATAAAGTTCTTTAATAGTGCAAGCAATTATCAGGTTGAGCTAGCAGATATGAGTTTGGAGGTTTGTTTTAAGAACTTCCTCGGATCTCGGCCGATTCACTACCACCCGCTATCAATTAATAACACCGAATAGTTATGACCACCCCCGATTGGGCCCTACTGATCTAATTCCTAACGTAGTGGAATACGCGTGAGATAAATTTCGGATGGATAGGGCTGTCACCACCTACTACAAAGTACGTTGAAATGGGTGTAAACCACGTCAGAGATAATCTCGGACACCACGTCTGCTATTAAATCCGATCACTCCTCCTCGGATCCTTGGAATGCGATCCAAGTTCAATACTTAGCCTATTCTAAGCATATGGAAATGAACCCAGACTCAGAACCAGATGAAGTTAATCAACCGCTCTAATAATTCACAATTCCCACTTACTGTAAATATGCTCAGCTCAGATAATGAAAGGCACTTCTATTATAAAAGTAAAGTCTTACAGAAGGGAAATGATACAAAAGCTATTACCCGAATTCTCGAAGACAATTCCGAAACTCTCGAGCTTCAGCTCGACTCAACTCTAACTCCCAAACTAACTACTCTAACAAGTAAAGAGTGACTCCAAATGAGAGGAATGTGGTGTGTTGTGGTGTCAAGTGAGGTGAGGGGGTCCTTTTATAGGCATCAGCAACCAATGAGGAGCTTTCACGTCATGGGACAAGTGTCTCTCCACACCAGCCGAAGGATAATCCGAGAGGGGATACAAGGTGGTCGGCCGACCTTGGTGGGTCAGCCGACCCACCTTTGATTGATCCTGGCCTTCGTTTTCGCCAGGGATGCTTCTTTGACGGTGTAGATCTATCCCGCATGTCAGTTATGGCAGTTAGAGCCGGTGAAAAATTACTTCCTTACAAGCCAAGTCACCCAAGTATGAAGCAACTGCAACCATTTGATCAAACCGACGCATGTGGACGCTTGAAATCACTCCTTGATGCATTTGTTGGCAACTTGGAGAAGTTGGGGCTGGTTTGTTGCAGAGGCTAGGTCGGCTAGACAACCCTTGTATCCGGTTCAGCTCCGGTTTCTCTCCACTTTATTCCTGAGGACAAAATCTCACCAAAACTTATGGGAATTTATTAGTACAAATAAAATGTATAGATAAATCTTTCTTTTTTCCCCAAATTACCCGAATGCTGGCGTATATCGGCATATAAAATTGGACTTTAACGACTGCCAACACCCACCAACTTGAACTTTTGCTTGTCCTCGAGCAAAGAGCTCAGAATTGGACCCGGTGGATGAGAATTGCATCAATATCTTTATTCAAAAAGTATTAAGTGCACAAGATAATATTCTTATTATTTGTTAACATAAACTCATACAAGTGAATCCCAACCTTGTACTTATATCTGTAGGGCTTCCAAAAATGTCACCTCGTCTTAAGCGTTTGGAAAATAGAACCACCAAGAAAGAGAGGTCTCGGAAGTTTTAAAATTTTAGTTCCTCTATTGGGTACTCTCGGATCACTCAAGTGGTATTTTACTCATCCTCACCAAGGCCTACGGCCAATTCTAACCCCTATATTATCAAGGTTTATGTGGAGCTCATGGTAGGGCTGGAATAGAAAAATAATGCTCACGGGTGAGGGAGAGAATGGAATCACGCCAAATGAAAGAAGGAACACAAGTGAAAGGATGTGAGGTACTAATGAGTCCATCACATCGGATCTTTTGTTTGAGGACATAACATAAATTTCTCAGAGTTTAAGATCAACTCTATTTTTTCGGGGAGATCATTTTCTCCCAAATTTTCTCTTTCTTTTTTAGCCTCTCAATTTTCAAAGAGATTTGAGGGATGTCTTTTGATAAATTTGAACTCTTTAATAGACTGCATAGGTATGTATAAAGTGGACACAACGAAGATTTTGGCTCATTTTGGTATGTGGAGGAATACCTGGCGGAATGGATGCTTGATTACAAGATGGAATTTAGCACTGCCAGATATGAATAAGGCTAGCAATCAAAGGGATATGTGAAAGGAAATGACCACCTTAGAAGAGTCACTATTTCTTATGGTCACAAGTTTTGACAAAACTCAACACATCCATAAGTGGCTAAATCATAGGCTTTAATCTCTTTGAGTACTTTTGGCTTTGGTAGGAAGAAAATCCCAATGAGGAACATTTCTCAAAGTATTTTTATATATTTACAAAATAAAATCTTTCTGATTCTTTTCCTTACTAAAGGTATGAGCAACTAAACTGTCTCATATATCATAACAACTTAGACTTGAATAAGAAATGTCAGCGCGTACTAGATAAAGACTAGGCAGAATTACAACTTATACCAATAAATGTTAAACTAAAGAAGAGTACTAAATTGTGAACCCAGTATTTACAGAATAAGATAGAACAATTTTTCATCATCTCCTTGGGTAAAGATCAACATTTATACTTTTTATTTGAAGAAAAATGGTTTTGGTCTTTTTATTTTTTTTGCAATTTTTTATAAATATATATTTTTATTTCATGCATATGACAAGTTCACTAAGAAAACTCAATTTTTTATGGCAGGACGACAGTTAAGACAGGGCAAGGCAGGTATGGCAGGGCAAAGCAGGGAAATTTGGCAAAACTTCAAGCAGCAAGCACTAACTGCAGTGATAAGAACATAGCAAGTGGGAGAGTAGATGGGGCGTACCTTATTGAGCCGGTGGGTCCAAACCCATGTGCTGGAACTAAGCTGTCAAAGCGTTTGCACCAGTCATCACCTCATCAGTGTTGGCTCGAAGCTAGGTTTTCGGTTGTCTCATCATGGTACCTACTGTGCCAGGCAAGTGTTTGACGAACATTGCCCATGTCATCTACCAACGTGTCCACTCTCTCCCCTACTGTGCGGAGATCTCGTGCAAAGGGCTCAAAATAGGAAGGGTATCGGGTCGATGACGGCTCTTCCCGACCTACAGAGGAACCTTGATCATGCTAGTGGTGTGACCCTCCGGCTTCATGTTGCTACAAGCTCCCAGCTTCGTGATGATGGGTGCCTCATCCCTCGAATCTTTGTGGTGCATACCCATGAGTAGGTGGGTTCCATTGATCCCACCCGACATTAGGGTAAAACTGGCGAGGTGATGTGGCGGCGCCCATCCACAGATCGTGGTGGGGCTCACTGTGCTCGGGCTGATGAAATTCACGGTGGTGGCGTGCGCGACTACAAGTTACTTGTCCAAAAATGCTGTGACGCGGGGGTTCTAAGGCACTAAAGTTGAGGGTCAGATTTCGGGAGGTGCAAAGGCCGAGCCTTAGATTAGGTAAACGAACCTCAACCATGGACCCCGAAAATCTCATGTAGTAGGCTTCAGACTCGTTTATCCTCAGAATGTGCCCTTGGGTGAAGTAGTCCTTCCCTACTAATGATAATGGCTCCTCTAAGAAGGCCACTTCGGCATTCTGTAAAACCACCAAACTTTCCGCAATGCGGGTGACAAGAGAAGTGCAATCTATGTCACCTCTTAAGTTTCTCATTTCTAGCCAGTGTAATATCATATTTGCTGTTGGGTTTACAGGTTTCTTATTAACTATATAGGTATTGCAGTTCATGCAAACGCACAGTACGCATATCATGTCTAGAATTAATAACCATAGCCGGCCATCGGTGCATGAATCTAAGAGTACAATTATGAATTTCATTCAAGCAAGGTGTGATTGTGTGTGCCTTGCCAGAAATGGCTAACCAAAAGAATCATCACGGTTAGAGCCTTTTAACCTGTCAGGAGTGACTCTACATCTAATGGAGAAACCTAGATGTCTAGTTAGATCTTGCAATGAGCACTCAAATATTTCATTGAAAAATGTAAATGAGTATCTAGTTCCATTATCAAGGATGCGAAGAGTACTGAGAAACTCAAGGGTCAGAAGGCGCGAACCTTTTTCCGTGATGGGAACAAAATTGTTCCAGCCGACTGCTTGAAAGGCGTCAGAAAAGTCATCCAGAAGGCCGGTCTTAATTAGCAACATCGGATTATAAAACCGTGTGTGCTGAAAAGTCCGGCTCCTTTGAGCCTCAAATATATGTTGTTCTTGGTCGCTTTGGAGGATGATCTACTCTTCGAACGTTAACACTCTGGTCCTAACGCTTTTCTCAGCCCCAGATGGTTCGGCCAAGTCAGGTTGCCAGCCGTGATGCCTAGAGAAATGGAAGTCCATTGACATGTCTCTTCCCTTGAGCCGCTATCTAGGACCTCGGTTGGAGTGTACGTCCGTTCCGAGCTGGAAGAGCTAAACCTTTTGTGAATGCCTTTAGCACCCTTGGACAGGGTTCTGCCAATCGTACCACGACATTTCTGCAGAAGGTGTTAGACCACGAATACCCAAAGGATATAAAGAGTGAGGATCAAATGTTAGCAGTCCAACAGTTAGCAGTTAGTCGTCCAAAGATTAGTAGTTATTATGGAGCTTACTTAATTGCCTCCATAAAAATATTATTTTGTTTAAGTCACAAAGTCATTAGCATGGCTGCCATGATTAATGAGCTAATGCACAGGGAAAAGTGAATAAGTGTGCATTGATCTCAGCTGCTGCCTCCTCAATTTATTGGCGACGAATGCATGCTATCTATAGTACTTTGAGTCGCTAGATACCTACTAAGCATGTAAAGTTGGTGTGAGGTGAAGTGAGTGGTGGAGGTGAAAAGGGGCGGTCGGCCGACTTGAGTGGGTCGGCCCACCAGGGTGGGGTCGGCCGGCCCCTCAATTTTTGATTTTTTTTATATTTTTATATGAATGGTAAATGCATGGGTAAAAGTCAAACACGCAGTGGAAACTGCAGGAAATAAATATAGATGCAAAGATAAGTTCCGGCTTACCTCCCGGTGAGGACTCGAAATTTTTCGTGGTCCTCGAGTCAGACCGTCTCCACACCTTATTTTTGTGAAGAATTTCTGCAACCGGAGTTATTTTTTGGCTGGTTGAATTTTTTTCTTACGCCACACTTGTTTTGTTCGAGATTTTCGAGTGGCATTGACCTTCGCTTGCGGCTTCGAATTTTCGACCGCATGTTGCTTCCGTTCTTTGGTTTGGAACTACTTCATCCCTTTGTTGTCGCTCTCCTTCCGATATGGATGCCGTAAAGGCTCATCCAATAGTTGGAGAGTTCTCCTCATGGTCGTAATGAGACTATCTACCTAAGGTTTTGGTATAGCCTCCGCTTTCCTCTGCACAGTTTTAGGATTTTTACCATAATAGTGCGTACCTGAGAGCATTGCTCAACTCTTGGCTTGAAGTTAAAAATTTCGTCTCGGCCATTTATGTTGAGTTGAATTTCTCCTACACCAACATCTATGGTCGCATTTGCTGCGCTCAAGAAAGGTCTCCCAAGAATGAGAGGCGTCTTGGCGTCTACCTCCATGTCAAGTACCACAAAGTCCATGGGCATCAGGAAATTCCGGACTTTCACCGGTATATCCTTAGTGACTCCGACAGGGGATTGATTGATTCACGAGCTGCAGGGTCATAGCAACATGGGACAAGGTAGAATGATTTAACTTTTCATAAATTACCTTGAGAATAATGCTGACACTTGCTCCTAGGTCGCATAGAGCATGATCAAAGTGTTGTACACCAATAGAGTACGAGATGGTTGGATAACCTGGGTACTACTTTTTATTGGGGAGAGTATTTAGGATTGCAGCGCTACACACTTCGATCAACTTTATGACTTCCACGGCCGGTAACGGATGCTTGTTGTTGAGGATGTCCTTCAAGTATTTTGCGCACATCGGCACCTGCATTGCATCTAGCAATGGAATATTGACATATAATTGCTTGATTACCTCGACAAACTTGCCAAACTGCACATCTGCAGTAGATTTGCATTGTCTACGTGGGAAGGGTAGCACTTGCGTATCCGCGAATTCTGCGGGACTAATTCTAGTCCTCGCATCTTCTCCCATCGTCTTTTGTGGCTCATCATGTGGTTCCTTGTCATACCCTTCTTTCTCTTCATTGATCTCATGGGGGTGTCATGCTCCTTCCCTTAAGGGTTAGGCTGCGGCGGGTCTCGAGTCGTTTTTCCCGGCCAAGTTAGAACCGCACTAATGTTCTCCTTTGGGTGTGGTTCCGGTTGCCCCGGAAGTTTATCCAGAGTGGATATGGGAATTGAAGTAGCCAATTGAGCTATTTGGGTTTCTAGCATTTTGTTCAAACTCATTTGGCTATGCATGGCAGTTGAGAATCCCTCTAGTTTTGAATCTATGCTCTCTAGAATTTTGTCATTAGCAAGTAACTTCCTACTAATGCTATCATTCACCTTTTGTTGAGCATTCATAAATTCATCTAGGGTTGACTTATTACGATTAAAGCTACCAGCATTACCTCCTTGTTTACGGTTTTTGAGTGAGATGTTGGCCTTAGAGTTCCATCCCAGTGTGTAGTTTGATTGCGGACTGAATCCATTGCTGACGAAGTTAGCATCCTTAGGTTGGGTTTCGGTGCAGTTGTCTCCCGAGTGCCCAAGTCTCCCACAAACCTCGCAGGTCATGCGAGATTCAAGAACCTCGACAGTCTGCGGTGGTGATTCCAGCTTCTTCATCAAAAGGTCCATCTTGGCCGCGAGTATATCCATATTATTGATTTGGTGGACTTATCGTGTGCGGGGCTGAAAGCGTTCATCGCTCCAGTCTTGGCTTGAGACCATCTTCTCAATGAGAGTGCGCGTGACATTTACACCGAGTGAAAAGAAAGCTCCGCTAGAGGCAACATCAAGGTGCTCACGGGCCATGTCGTTTAGCCCATGGTAAAAACTTTGGGTGATAAACCAGTCTTGCATCCGGTGGTGGGGGCAAGCCAGTATGTACTCCTGGAGTCGCTCCTAGGTGTCCGAAATGGACTCGTCGATGTTCCGAAGGGCATTGTGTCGACGGGGTTAACCGAGGGTTATCGTCGGCAATAGATTTGAATGGGGTTTTCGCTGGATCCAAACTCGATGGTAGCACAGTACAGGGGGTCTTTTTATACAGGTTCAGGCCCTCATCAGTAGAGGTAATACCCTATTCCTGTGCTCTGGGATTATATATATGGGGTATATGTGTATAAGATGATCAGGAGATCTCCCATATGTTATGTTCTCGGCATCAAGTTGTGTTATGAGGTGAGGGTATTAGATTGGTTGCCGAACTATGGCTCCCTACCCCCCCCTTTATATAGTGGAGGGGGTGGAGTTACAAGGAGGAGTCCTGGTCGGTAACGAGGTAGGATTCCTATCTCTATCCTCTAACCAAATATGTAGTTATCTGGGATTACAATTGTATCTTCCCTATTAGGGATAGACTTCTATCCTTTTGTCTTTTCTTGCCAGGCAAGCCTTCTAGAGTCCGAGTAGTACCCATCCTCATCCACCCGACTCGGTCCATCCCGTGTCGGGTGATCTTTTAGGCCCTCCGTGTGGGTACCCGGGGTCTATGTTATCCACAGTGGCCCCTGAGTGCTTCATAGTCGAGTTGTTGCGCCTCTTTAGCGCACGTTGGATGAGTCATGCTTCATGCCGAATGCTTATTATAGATTGTTGGTATTTCTTCCCGACTGGCTTTTGCCAGTTACCTACGAGGAGACTGTGAAGGACTCATATAGATCCTTAGAATTGTTAGTGATACCCAGCCCAGGATTGACGAAGCTCTGACGGTCGAATCTTTGTAAGGCGCATCACTTTGATGTTTTATGAAGTGCCATCAGTACTCGTATTGCGATGTATAACTATTGACCTAACATAGGGTATACCATGTAGAATATAGCAGTCGTCCCATCATGAGACATACCTTAAGCTGAGTGGTACCTGTACCCAAACGGAGTGGGATACAGCTAACGGCCCAACCTAGGGCATACCATGAAGTATAGGCATCTGGCATCTGGTTCCATTGGAACGCAGCGGTCGGCCCAACATGGGGCATGCCATTAGCCGACTAGTAACCGTACCCGACTAGGGTGGGATACAGTCAGTGGCCCCAGAGGGCGTACATTTTGGTTTTGGCTAAATAGCCGAGCGGTACCTGTACCCGATCAGAGTGGGATACAGCTGGTGGCCCTAGAGGGCATACCGTGGTTTTAGCTGAAGTGTCGAGTGCTACCTGTACCCGACTGGAGTGGGATACAGCTGGTGGCCCCCAGAGGGCGTATCGTATTTTTAACCATCAGGTACCTGTATTCGTAGAGTACGATTGGCCCAACATGGAGCATACCATCTCGATAGGGTTTGGCCCAATGTACCTGTATCCGACTGGTGCGGCACACATCTAGTGTCCCAACATGGGGCATATCATTGTTGTCAACCAGACAGTACCTGTACCCGACTAGAGTGGGATACAGCTGGCGGCCCCACCACAGAGCGTACCTTAAGGATAGAGTTTGGTCGTATGGTATCCATACCCGGGTTGCAGTGTACAGCGTCGGCCCCAACTGGAGCGTACCATCAAAACTCAATCCCGACATCACTGGTATCTGATCCTGACATGCAGTGACCAACTAGTGAACCAACATGGGGTATAACAAGATATGAGTATTTTTTGTAGCTCTGCTAGTAGTCGACCCGACATAGGGTGTACTGAGGCTGAATTTGGCTTAGCCTTGCTGCGCTTGTTGCCACTGGTTGTGACGTGCAGCTAGAAGGCCGTAGTTAGCACTCAGGGCCCAGGATGGCCTATGGCCAGAGGCGTAAGCCTATAGCCGTACCAAAGTTGGCGTAGATGTATAGCCGTACCGAAGTTGGCGTGGGCATGTACCTATGCCATAGACTTGAACGGTCGAGGCGCGAGCGTAGGCGTGTAGCCATGCTGGGCGCTCGCCGAGCTATAAATTTGGACGGTCGAGGCGCAGGCATAAGCGTGTAGCCATGCCAGGCGCTCGCCGAACCGTAGTTGTCGCTCATTGCGCAGGTACTTCTTACTCGTAGACGGAGTCGTAGAAGGTACTTGATGAGGTAAAAACCCATGAACCGCTGTAACATGTACATGTTGAATTTAGGCAGTATCATGAAAACAGTTATATGGATGTAAAAATCCAACAGCTTTGTTTATGTAATTTTAATGTCCTTTTGTTCCTTTTCCTTTTTGATCTTTAATTCCTCCAAGTAATCTTCTTTTTATTATGCACTCTGCTCGACTAGTCTAGCTCTCGGGCATTGCGAATTGACTCATGGCTCTTTTCCCAGGAACGTGTATCGAGTGACTAGAGTTCACCTTTTGTGGGTCAGAGCTTCACTACTGAGAATAGTACTCAGATTCCTTTGCAATCATTAAGAGAAAGAAGCAAAAGTGCACGCAAGTGAACCTATTAGGTGTAGCTCCAGACTTACTGCTTAGTTGGAGATCGACTAAGTAGCAAGTCAAGAAACAATTTAGATTTATATGGAAAGATTATGGTAATGAGAACTTAGCTCTGATGCAGGCGTAGGCGTGTAGCAAGTCAAGAAACAATTGTATCTTCTCTATTAGGGATAGACTTCTATCTTTATGTCTTTCCTTGCTAGGCAAGCCTTCTAGAGTCCGAGTGGTACCCGTCCTCATCCACCCATGTTGGGTGGTCTTTTAGGCCCTTCGTGTGGGTACCCAGGGTCTATGTTATCCACAACAGCCAAGGACAATCTCGAGTATTGAACAATATGCTTTGCCGGTTCACTCATAATCAGCGGCGCCGGGGCTAGGATTTTGCTCATATCTCTAACTGGCAAGAAGCTAAAGTACGTCCTTTAAATCATGTTTCTAGTCAGCAAGAACGCTGATGAGTATGAGGCACTCATTCATGGGCTTCGCATTGGCATATCGCTCAGCATCCGAGGGTTAATGGTTCGCGAAGATTCTCAACTCATGGTCAGCCAAGTGCAGAAGGAGTGGTCTTGTATTGGCGACAACATGGCCGTGTACTGCCAGTAAGTCTGGAAGTTGGAGGACAAATTTGATGGCTTGGAGATAAACCCATGTGCTCCGCCGTGAAAACAAAGCAGCTGATGAGCTGGCGCGGATGGGATCCCGTTGAGCACAAGTGTCGACCGGTGTTTTCGTTGAAGAATTGTGCAAGTCATCTATTAAACAGCCAACCCCGCAAGACGAACAATAAGAGAGTCAAGAAGAGGAGGATGTCCTATCAATCAACCCCGGGTGGACGCAGCCATACTTGGATTACATTCTCATGGGTGAGTTACTAGAAGATCGAAGCCTGTCCGAGTGCATAACACGTCGAAGCAAAAGTTACAAGGTACTCGGGGACGAGTTTTTTTCGTAAAAGCTGTTCCAGGGTACTAAGATGTTGCATATCTTAGCAAGAAGGCATAAATCTCTTAAACGACATCCACTCGGGGGAGTGTGGGCACCACGCGGCGGCCAGTTCCTTGCTGGGCAAAGCTTATCGTCAATGATTTTTTTGGCCGACAGACGCAGAAGATATAGTTCGCGGATGTGAGGGTTGTTGGTTCTTTGCACAACAGATTCATATGCCTGCATAGGATCTGCAAACCATACCGATCACTTGGCCCTTTGTTGTCTGGAATCTTGATACGGTGGTGCCTCTCAAGTGGGCACAAGGCGGATTCACTTATCTCTTCGTCACCATCGACAAATTTACAAAGTGGGTTGAAGCCAAGCTGGTTGTCGACATCACAGCAGCTAAGGCAAGCGAGTTCTTCCGAGACATCGTCATTCACTTTGGCGTGCATAATTGGATCATCAACGACAGCGACGTTCAGTTAAAGAGCAGCGAATTCCAAGATTGGGGCGAAGAGTTGGGCATCAAGATCTCTTACGCATCGGTGGCGCGCCCTAGAAGCAATGGGTAGGTGGAGCGTGCTAATGGGATGATTTTACAAGGACTCAGAGCAAGGATCTTTGATATCCTCAAGTTGTATGCTACACGTAGGGCTGGAAAACGAGCCAGAAGCTCGCGAGCTGCTCGGGCTCGGCTCGGTTCCAGCTCGGCTCGGGCTTGGCTCGTTTAGAAACAAGCACGAGCCGAGCACCATTTTCAGCTCGTGCAATCAACCGAGCCGAGCCGAGCCGAGCTAGAGGCTAGCTCGTTTGGGCTCGGCTCATGGCTCACTCGGGCTCGGTTCGGCTCGGGCTCGGCTCGTAGCTCGCGCCGAAGGAGGCCGGGGCGTCGGCACCGATGGAGCCACAGGGGCCTTGGCGCCGCCGCGCCGGAGGAGGCCGCGGGGCGGAGGCGACGGAGGATACGGGGGCCTTGGCGCCGGAGGAGACGGAGGCGGGGGCCTTGGCGCCGGAGAAGGCGGTGGCATTGGCGTCGACGGAGGCCACGGCCTTGGCGCCGGGGAGTCGACGGAGGCGGGGGCCTTGGCGCCGGAGGAGGCGGTGGTGTTGGCGCCGGAGGAGGCCGCGCCCTTGGCGCCGACGAAGGCGGCGGCCGTGGCGCCGGAGGAGGCGGGGGCCTCGGCAGCAGCGGATACAGGGGCTTCGGCCGGTGGCTGAACGAGGATGTGGTAGGGAAATGGGATGGGATCGGGGTCCATTGGGACTTGTGGCTAGGGTTCTTCAACTGGGACTTTGGGAGGGAGCTGGGGAGACGGGGAGGGACCGAGTGGCCACTGGCCAGTGGGTAGCCCAATAGGGACTGGAACAAGACCATCCGCTGGTCGCTGGACCGAGGGAGTGGCTCGCGAGCAGCTCGTGAACAGCTCGCGAGCCTGATCCGAGCCGAGCCGAGCCCACTTTTTAGCTCGGAGCCCTTGCTGAGCTCGGCTCGGGCTCGGCTCGACACCTAACGAGCCGAGCCGAGCCAGGGGCTGGCTCGCTCGGGCTCGGCTCGTTTCCACCCCTAGTTACGCGCTGGGTTAAGGAGTTGCCTTCGGTTCTTTGGGGGCTCAGAACAACCCCGAGTCGAGCCACCGTGAAGACACCCTTTTTCCTGGTATATGGCTCGGAAGCAATTCTCCCGACTAAATTGAAATTCTAGTTTACACGAGTACAAAATTATGAAGATAAACAGTCGGAGGAAGGGAGAGTAGAACACCTTGATAGGCTGCAAGAGGCCAGGGAAGCAGCAATGATCCATTTGGCCAAATACCAGCAGGGCCTGCATCTCTATCATCAACGCAATATACGGGGTCGTGCGTTCTCCAAGGGAGATCTGGTACTCCGAAGGAATCAAAAGCACGAGCATAAACTCTCTCCAACGTGGGAAGGCCCTTATGTGATTGATGTGGTTGCTACCCTGGGGGCTTATCGACTCAGGCATGAGGATGGATCAGTTGTCCCTAATACCTGGAACATCGAACAGATAAGTCGTTTTTATTCTTAAATCATGTGTTCAAGTTCTCTGTAAAATGAGAGCTTGTTTGACTTGCTACTTAGCACTATAGTCGGGGGGCTAATCAAAATAGTTTGCGGCTTCCACGCACCCTATCTTCTTAATAAAGTTGCTTTCTCTTTATATATGACTATCGAATTTTATTATCATGAAATCCTGAGTAGTGGAGCCTTGATTCGCAAACGGCAATGTTTAGCTACTCGGTATGTGTTTCTGGAGATAGCCAAGCACCAATTTCTGGCACTCGGGGGATAGTCCAACCGGGAAAAGGTGTTAGACGAAAGGTACGATAAACAAGTACTCGAATAAATGGAATGAATAATATCGAGGATCAACGATTGCGTCCTGGATCTGTTTTGTCGAAGAAGTGATGTTTACAAATCTAAGTTGTCCACTAAGGCGGCGGAAGTCTCCTGGACTTCTTCCATACGAGCAGAGGCTTCTTCTTCAGTACAGGCAAATCCCTCCCTTATAGCATCAAGGTCAATGTCGACATAACGACTTCACGATGGCCAACGCTTGTCTCATGTAGGTTGTCACAACTTCCTTCGTAAAGGCCTTCAGCTGTATGGAAGCGTCCTGTAACCGAGCCATCACAACGTCGGCGTTGGCAAGCAACTCCTCTTCAGAATAAAGGAATTGGAGTACCGGAGCGACTGCCTTCAGCGTTCTGTTGCGCAGCTTGATGGCAGACTTTACCTTATCGTCGAAGACCTCGTATTGCGCCTTGGTTTAAATTTGATAAGCTGCAAACTAGTCGGCCAAGATGATGCAACAAGGATATGAGCAGATATGAGTAAAGGAGTGCTTGGATTGGAGGACTTACCCTTTTGCTCTTGAGCCGTCTGCTCGGCTTGAGTGTTTGCCAGGAAAGCTTTTCCCTCCAGAGCCTTTTGCGTCGCATCTAACATTTTTTTGTTTTCCTCCAGAGCTTTTTGCTTTTCTTCCAAAGGTTTTTGTTTTCCTCCAGATCTTTTTGCTTTTCTTCCAGAGCTTTTTGTGAAGAGAAGTAGGGCTTTGTCGCAGCCTGGAGAGAAATTGATTATGAGGACTTTAAAGACTAGAAATGAGCTTGGTACCACTCGGAGGGGTTCTTACTTCGGATGGTGTTAGCTTCTTCCACGTGGCTGAAACACAGTTCGGTGACCTCCCTGCGGAGCTCCTCGTTTTCGCCACAGTACTTTGACTTTTGCGCTTAAAGCGCATTGTCAAATTCGTCCCTTGATTTCAGCTACACGGTGGCTTGACTTTTGCGCTTAAAGCGCATTGTCAAATTCGTCCCTTGATTTCAGCTACACGGTGGCTTTCCGAAGGCATTGGGTCTTTTGTGACAACCGCTTGCCCTTACGCTAGGTGGAGACAGAAAATCATCATATGCGTTTCAATTATGATAAAATTCAAGATGTGAAGATGGTTTACCTCAAATACTTCGGAGCTGAACTTTGCCATGTTCAACACTTCCCATTCTTTTGCCTCCTAATCGTCATCTACCTCGTAGCCTTCCATCTCCTTCCTCCTTTTTACACTGAGAGGAGTGTATGCAGGGGCAGCAGGGCGAGGAACTTCCTCGATTTCCGGCTCCGAGCTCCCTGGAGCAGGGGCTGGGGTAGGACCTTGGCTTTGGAGGACTGATGAATGCCGTCGGGTGGTGGAGCAGTTGGTGGGGAGCCGTGTCTTTGGCTATCTCCTTAATTAGAGTCTGATCGGCTTGAGAATTCGGAGGTGGGGTAGTAGTGGTTGCAGAGGCTTAAGCCTTTGCTCTTGTCTTCCCCCTGGTGGTACCTGAGGTGGGCTTCCTGTGAATAAAAGGACGTTAAGAACGCGACTTTTCTAAGACAGCTGAAAGAAGAAGAAGTCATGAGGGGAAACCTTTGTGACGTATTTATTTTAACACCCACGCTTTTTTGAGTGGCTTGTCCACTCGGGATTAAACCAGAGGGTCCTCCTGGCCCTCATGCGGCCTCTAGGCTAGCAATTGGAGGTGATGGAGGGCTTGGAACTTATTCAATGGGCGGGATTGCCGGAGCTCTGGCGGCCGACTCTTTGTAAGGCGCGTCACTTTGATTTTTGATGAAGTGCCACATGTACTCGTATTGCGATGTATAGCTATTGACCTAACATGGGGTATACCATGTAGAATATAGCAGTCGTCCCATCATGAGACATACCTTAAGCTTAGTGGTACCTGTACCCAACCGGAGTGGGATACAGCTAGCGGCCCTACCTGGGGCATACCATGAAGCATAGGCATCTGGCATTTGGTTCCATTAGAACGCAGCGGTCGGCCCAACATGGGGCATGTCATCAGTCGAGTGGTAACTGTACCCGATCAGGGTGGGATACAGTTGGTGGCACCAGAGGGCGTACCTTTTGGTTTTGGCTAAATAGCCGAGCGGTACCTGTACCCGATCAGAGTGGGATACAGCTGGTGGCCCTAAAGGGCATACCGTGGTTTTAGCTAAAGAGTCGAGTGTTACCTGTACCCGACTGGAGTGGGATACAGCTGGTGGCCCCCATAGGGCGTATCGTATTTTTATCCATCAGGTACTTGTATTCGTAGAGTACGATTGGCCCAACATGGAGCATACCATCTGGATAGGGTTTGGCCCAATGATACCTGTATCTGACTGGTGCGGCACACATCTAGTGTCCCAACATGGGGCATATCATTGTTGTCAGCCAGACAGTACATGTACCCGATTAGAGTGGGATACAGCTGACGGCCCCACCACAGAACGTACCTTAAGGATAGAGTTTGGTCGTATGGTATCCATACCCGGGTTGCAGTGTACAGCGTTGGCCCCAACTGGAGCGTACCATCAAAACTCAATCCCGACATCACTGGTATCTGATCCTGACATGCAGTGACCAACTAGTGAACCAACATGGGGTATAACAAGATATGAGTATTTTTTGTAGCTCTGCCAATAGTCGACCCGACATAGGGTGTACTGAGGCTGAATTTGGCTTAGCCCGGCTGCGCTTATTGCCACTGGTTGTGACGCGCAGTTAGAAGGCCGTAATTAGCACTCAGGGCGCAGGATGGCCTATGGCCAGAGGCGTAAGCGTATAGCCGTACCAAAGTTGGCGTAGATGTATAGCCGTACCGAAGTTGGCGTGGATGTGTACCTATGCCATAGGCTTGAACGGTCGAGGCGCGGGCGTAGGAGTGTAGCCATGACGGGCGCTCGCCGAGCTATAAATTTGGACGGTCAAGGCGTAGGCATAAGCGTGTAGCCGTGCCAGCCGGGAAAAGGTGTTAGACAAAAGGTACGATAAACAAGTACTCGAATAAATGGCATGAATAATATCGAGGATCAACGATTGCGTCCTGGAACTGTTTTGTCGAAGAAGTGATGTTTACAAATCTAAGTTGTCCACTAAGGCGGCGGAAGTCTCCTGGACTTCTTCCATACGAGCAGAGGCTTCTTCTTCAGTGCAGGCAAATCCCTCCTTTACGGCATCAAGGTCAATGTCGACATAATGCGACTTCACGATGGCCAACGCTTGTCTCATGCATGTTGTCACAGCTTCCTTCGTAAAGGCCTTCAACTGTATGGGAGCATCCTGTAACCAAGCCATCACAACGTCGGCGTTGGCAAGCAACTCCTCTTCAGGATAAAGGAATTGGAGTACCGGAGCAACTGCCCTCAGCGTTCTGTTGCGCAGCTTGATGACAGACTTTACCTTGTCATCGAAGACCTCGTATTGTGCCTTGGTTTAAATTTGATAAGCTGCAAACTAGTCGGCCAAGATGATGCAACAAGGATATGAGCAGATATGAGTAAAGCAGTGCTTGGATTGGAGGACTTACCCTTTTGCTCTTGAGCCGTCTACTCGGCTTGAGTGTTTGCCAGGAAAGCTTCTCCCTCTAGAGCCTTTTGCGTCGCATCTAACATTTTTTTGTTTTCCTCCAGAGCTTTTTGCTTTTCTTCCAAAGGTTTTTGTTTTCCTCCAGATCTTTTTGCTTTTCTTCCAGAGCTTTTTGTGAAGAGAAGTAGGGCTTTGTCGCAGCCTGGAGAGAAATTGATTATGAGGACTTTAAAGACTAGAAATGAGCTTGGTACCACTCGGAGGGGTTCTTACTTCGGATGGTGTTAGCTTCTTCCACGTGGCTGAAACACAGTTCGGTGACCTCCCTGCGGAGCTCCTCGTTTTCGCCACAGTACTTTGACTTTTGCGCTTAAAGCGCATTGTCAAATTCGTCCCTTGATTTCAGCTACACGGTGGCTTCAGTTCGGTGACCTCCCTGCGGAGCTCCTCGATCTCGCCATAGTACTTTGACTTTTGCGCGTAAAGCGCATTTTCAAATTCGTCCCTTGATTTCAGCTACACGGTGGCTTTCCGAAGGCATTGGGTCTTTTGTGACAACCGCTTGCCCTTACGCTAGGTGGAGACAGAAAATCATCATATGCGTTTCAATTATGATAAAATTCAAGATACCTCAAATACTTCGGAGCTGAACTTTGCCATTTTCAACACTTCCCATTCTTTTGCCTCCTAAGCGTCATCTACCTCGTAGCCTTCCATCTCCTTCCTCCTTTTTACACTGAGAGGAGTGTAGGCAGGGGCGGCAGGGCGAGGAACTTCCTCGATTTTCGGCTCCGAGCTCCCTAGAGCAGGGGCTGGGGTAGGACCTTGGCTTTGGAGGACTGATGAATGCCGTCGGGTGGCGGAGCAGTCGGTGGGGAGCTGCGTCTTTGGCTAGCTCCTTAATTAGAGTCTGATCGGCTTAAGAATTCGGAGGTGGGGTAGTAGTGGTTGCAGAGGCCGAATCCTTTGCTCTTGTCTTCCCCCTGGTGATACCTGAGGTGGGCTTCCTGTGAATAAAAGGACGTTAAGAACGCGACTTTTCTAAGACAGCTGAAAGAAGAAGTCATGGGGGAAACCTTTGTGACGTATTGATTTTAACACCCACGCTTTTTCTAGTGGCTTGTCCACTCGGGATTAAACCAGAGGTTCCTCCTGGCCCTCATGCGGCCTCTGGGCTAGCAATTGGAGGTGATGGAGGGCTTGGAACTTATTCAATGGGGGTAGTTGTAGACTTTGGATTTTGGCGGCGCCGGTGCGGAAGCGCAGTGTCATCCCCATCTTCGTCTTCATTCGGGTCTTAAAAGATAATCCCCTTGCCCTTTTTGGCTGGAGGAGCGTTAGTTGAGTCCTCTCCAGGACGCTTAAGCGCCGCTTCCTTATGGCTAGGAGCTTCAGGGACTAGAGAGACTGAGAAGAACGCTGCACGTTCCAACAAAAGTTTTAACTTGGGTCATCTATGGCAGAATCTTTTGATATTAATTGGAATTGAAAGAAAGGAAGCTCTTTGCTTACTGCTAGAGGCGGGTTTGACAATTGTAAGGACTTGGGTAGTCAGAATTATCAACGAACGTGCCCGGGGCGAAGAGATCAGCTACTCGGTCGATTAGGGATTTCCAGGAGATCTTATCTTCGCTTTCCCAAGTGGAATCTTTGAACCCTGAATATTCGAATCCGAGGTGCACTCGCTCCTTCAACGGTTGGACACGGCGGAAATTGTAGTTTATGACTACACCGACACCGGATAGCCCCTTAGCTTTTAAATCCCCAAGACGGGGAAGCAGTTCTCTGACGGCTGTCTTCGCTCTCGGCGAGAGGGGAAGACCGAGAAGTGAGGACAGTAGGACAATTCCCTGTGAATGATGGAAGGACTGGCGAGAGATTGGCGCAATAAAACCATTCGGCGTTCTGTAGCCGCCGATCCATGGTGATGGACTTCATCCGCTCTTTGGAGTTTTTGACCACCTTTGTGGCGGGAGCAGACGGTGGAGCCATTGCCAGATCAGGATTGGTGGCGGCGGAGCGTGCGAAGGAAAGAAACTCTAGCGGCGGAGTTCGCTAGAGTGAATTAAACTGCAAGCGCGAGAAATGGGCGGGGTAGAGCGGTACGCTCCCTTGTCCCCAAATTTAAAGGGCCACGAAGCATGTTTTGGACCGGGCCTTGTTTGGTATCAAAGAGTGGCTACTTTGGCGGACGCTTGTTCGAATCACTCGGGTTCGCCGATTGCTTTTGACTAGGAGGATGGCGAGGTGTTGAGTGGTGAGTCAAGATCTGGATTGGCTTAATCGTTTGGGTGAAGCCAAAACCAGTCGGAATTTAAAAAAAAGGAGATTCGAAGCAATTCAGATGGCCAAAATATCTTCATTACTTGACGGCTCTTAGGCCAGATTACAAAAGGCTTTACAGCGCAACACAATGAGCTAGGGCTCGTTGCTTCCTTACAAAGAAATAAAAAAGACTGGAGGAGCTACCCTTTGGCCACTTCACATCAAGGATGGAAGCGACCAGTGCATCCTTTAGAGGGGTGCGAACCGGGAAGACCTGCGGACAGCCGTGGACCAGGACTGTCACGACCTTGGCTTCACCAAGATCCACTCATGATCGATTGCTTGTCTCAGAGATCAATGCTAGCAACTCATGAGTGACAATTGTCGAACATCATCAGACAATCACAATTAACTAAGAAAATAACATAATATGCAAAAGTAATTGTAGCATAACCACTTATTACAATAGGTTGTTTAAAACGACATAATATAGTTCCGAGTGCGAAAATCCAGATAAATGCAGCAGAATAAAGTATGATGATGCTCTAGTCCAACTCTTGAGCGACAACTAGTCCTGGTCGAAATCTGGCACAGAATCTTCCTGATTCTGCAGGCAAACCGGACCCGATTATTCTCGTGAATAAAAATATATCCGTGGTTTGTATAGTGAGTACACGGCTACCCAGCAAGAATCCTTATAATGAATGCAAGGATGTAACAAGAACATGGTGGCTATTTTGCATAAACACCTATTGTAGTCAAATTAACTAAAGTGTTGTAAAAGCATTTGTAGAACAATTAATAATGATAAAATTCCCAAAGTAACACACAGAGCTCGGCTTCAAAAGCCCCTCTGCAGAACTGCACAAGACTCAAACAATAAAACCCAAACTAGCCCATCAAGTTAATTAGCAACACATGAGACTATCATGTACGACCTTCCTCCCCTCCCATGACCGTGGAAACGACTATCATGATAGTTTTAACATCTGCTGAGTGTTGCACACTTTACCCATAAGCCTAGTGGTACTTTTATGTCTTAGCTCTTCCTTTGGAGCCTAGACCAAATAATGATACACGGCGATTCATTAGTTCCTTCTATTAACACCGATACCCCTTGTAAGGTTTCGACACTTGGGTCCCCTCTTGAGCCAACAAATCGCAGCACGATCTTTTCAAAGTATCGTGTGCTAACATTTTTCCCTAACTACTATGCCAAGACTAGCACATGTTGGCCAACATGCTAAAGCTAGCACTTATGGTCGCGCTTGTATGGTTTGGACGGATAAGCACACGTCAAGGGTCCTTAGACCAAGGTGACTACCTCCACCACAATCCTCATTCCACAAAACCACCCAACTTGCCACCTTTAGTCAACACACGCCACGTAGGTTTTAGTTGATTAAGTTACTAAAGTAACTCAGCATGTACAATCATACCAAGTCACAAGAGTAATTAAATGATCAATAACCTAACAACTACCAACCCACGAGCACTAGCATCTATGCACAAGGATAGGTTAGGAAATACTAATGGAAGCAATAAATGAATAAATTCATAGGGTAGATAACTCTGTGTGTATTCGGATTCTAACCCTTCCCTTCATTTCGTGCCAGAGAAAAGAAAATAAAACAAATAACGGGTGCGTTTTGTAAAATAGGAGAGCAAGATGCAATCTATCTTGCCTTGGTAATACTTCGGGTCTTGGGGTCCTCCTCCGAACTGCTTTTGGAAAATCCCCGAACAATGTACACAGGTGCGATCTACAGGTAGATGCAAATGCATAAGAACAAAAAAAATCATCAACAAAACATATACCTTAATAAAATATCTAAAATTCTAGGCTTTTATGGGATTTAATGGAACTGGAATCATCTAATTTGGAGTTCAAATGCTCCCTAAACAATTCCCAAAGATTTGGATAATAAAAAATCCTATAAATAAATAATCCGGTTTAAATAGGCTAAACCAGTTGAACCGAACGGAATAGGCGGCAGCGTGCAGCGCGGACGAAGTGGTGACACGCGGTGGCTCGCGGTTTGCGGGTGCTGCAGCTGCAGCGGTGGCGACACATGGTGCACGCCGATTGGCGGATGTGGACGCGGGGTGACACGGTGGTGATGCGTTGCGACGCGGTGACATGACAACGACGCATGGGAGGGAGCGGGCGTGGTGGTGACGTGTGGCAGACGCGCGCTGGCTGGCGGTGGCGGTGAGATGTGCATGTGCGGCTGCGCAAGGCGGCAGGCGGCGATTGGGCGGCGGGTTTTGCGCGACGGGGCGCGCTGGACGTTGCTGCCGGCGGCGAGGCGGCGATGGTGGCGGCGCATCCCTACTCCGGCAAGCGTTTTCTCATGGGTTTCTTCACCGAAAACGACGATCCGGGTATCCATCTTGGCCGTCTCGATGAGCTCTACACAATGGAGACATCTGCACTCGGGTTTGGGCAAGGCATAAGGAGAGATACCTCAAAAATACTTTGGCGGCTAGGGCTTTTGATAGCTAGGGTTTGGATCTGGGGTTTTCTCGAGTTGTGGAGTTGAGAGGGGGTCTTGGGGGTATTTATATTGTGGTGGTCGACCTAGGTCAGGCCCTTAAGTGGGTAGAATTTGAATTGGGCTCAAATTTTATCCGAGTATGTTTAGGACTCTCCCAAATTTGGTAAATTCACAAATCCGCGAATTTAGCTTTGGCTTGTGTCTTAGCACAAGATTGGACCTCTAGAATCTATCATCCAAGTTTGGGCTAGGGTCTCCCACGTTCGCTCATCATTTCATGAGTTTGACGAGCTCCTGGCAGAACGGCAACACTTCATGGGATCATGAGCTAGCTTTGGGCTTTTGGCTTGAAATTTGGAGAGTAGCTAACAGATGGCTTCTAAGATTTATTGGAACTTTTCCAAAATTTTCCTAAAAGATTTCCTAGGGTTTTGGCTTAAACCTAATTTAGAATAGTTTAAACTAGGGTTTTGTATATAACAATTCCCCTTTATTTTATGTTTAGGGTTTTGAAAATATAAGTGACATACGAAAAATTGAGGATGTCAAAAGGACCCTGATGGCTTCCTGGGCTCGGTGCTCCGGGTTCTCCTCCCGCCACTGCTGCCACTCGGCGACTGCAACAGCATGGGAGGCGGCGATGCGGGTGACGTACTCGGCACAAATAACCTCCCACGGATGCATTGCCCTTCCTTGGCCTTCCATGGTGGGAGAAGAGAAGAGGCAAAGTGTTTCGCAAGAGGAAGAAACTGCTTGAAGAGCGGATGCGTCTCTGTGCGCTGCTTCGGAGTTTTCATATACGCCGAGAATATGAAGAGGCACGAATCCGAACCCGTTTGAACACAGTAAAGCCATCATAATGATGGGATAGAAGTGGGTGAGAACTCAATTCCCAATGGCAGCGCGACACTACGGCTTAGCCAGAAGGACGAGAAGACTATTCGCATTCCCCAAGTGGGCTGGGGCCTAATTTGTTTAAGCAAAGGGCAACCCCTTAACAGGCTTTCTTGACAATATGTTACAAACAGTAACAATACGTTGTTGACATCGAGCCTAATTTGGCCTTGGTACACCCTGGAGGGCATATGAGCGGAATCGCTACCCATTAAAAAGTGTTTCATGACATAGCTCATGTTGGGTCACTAGCAAATCTTGAATGTTCAAGGTTGGGTGTTGATGAAGCTTGGATACTATTTCGGAGGTATGCCCCTCGTGGGTTGCTAGTTGTATACCACAGCCCGGATACAAATACCTTTCGACCAAACTTTATCCAGTCGGTACGCCCTTAAGTGGGTCGCCAGCTGATCCCTTCTCCGGTTGGGATAGGTACCACCCGACTAAAAACGTGCCCCATGTTGGCCCGAGTGCAGATTCCTGCAAGAGAGAGTTGGGCGTTTGATGTTGTATACATTTAAATGCGCAAAATGCAATATGCCGCAAGACAGAAACTGTCATTGCGTGGCTTAAGGTGCGCCCCATAATAGGTCAACATCCATTCTGACAAAGTGATAATGGGCGCCAAGCAGCCAAACCAATAGAATACATCATTAAAGATGGAGTGGCGTGCCTCAAGAAATAGGTCTAATGCCGGAATCTCGGTATTGTCTAGTCGGGTGTTGCTCTGAAAATTCTAACTTGAAGATTTCTTTGAGTTCTCTACAGTCTCCTTTCAGATAACAGGAAGGATCAGACGAACCAGTCGGCGAGACATCTGACTCGATGGCAAAGCACTCGGGGGCTACTGTGAACTACATGGGCCTCGGGTGTCCTCATGGAGGGCCCACGAAGTAACAAATGGGGGCGGCCTGAGTTGGCTAGATGGAGATGAGAACCACTCGAACTACATATGACTTGGATGTAAGGATAGTCCCGAGGATAGCGTTAGGATCCATTTGATTAGGAGATTTGTACCTGTAAATATTTGTGCGTATACGTGTCGAATACTTGAAAGATAATCTCGGTATAGAGTACTAGAAAAACCATGTAACCATATCCCCCTGCACTATATAAAGGCTGGGTAAGGGCCGTAGAGGCATAAGCTCTTTGATCATCATATTAGCATCATAATTCCACGAATGCAGGATTAGGGTATTACCTCCACTGTGAGGGCCTGAACCTAGATAATCCCTATCATGTGTTTCCATCAAGCTTAAGATCTAGCGCATAACTCCATTCAAATCTATTGCCGACGATATACTGCCGGTTAAGCACCCGTCGACACATTGGTTTTGCCCAACGTAAAGTACTTGGCGAAGAAGGCATTCGAGCACTTCTCCCAAGTTAAAAATGCATCCTTATTAGAATAAAACCATTTTTTTGCCTTCCCAACCAATGAGAATGGAAATAGGCATAGCCGGACAGCATCAAGAGGTGCTCCTTTTATAGTGAAAGTGCTGCAGATCTCCAGGAAATGTTGGATATGTGCATTGGCTTCCTCCGATTGCTTGCCACAGAAGGGGCTAGTCTGAACCATGTTGATAAGAGCCGGCTTCCATTCAAAGCCTCCGTCGCCCACATTGGTGGCAGGTCCAGTAGGGACGTTTGTGCTAGATGGGATTGAGAACTCAAGAATTGGCAACCATCTCAGATGATGGTGTTTCGGTAGAGAGGAAAGGATTGCTTTTGAGGGTTTGCAGGTCAGAGACACAAACTTGCAAAGGTATGACTTGGAGTCTTGTCCTTCGTACGAGTGATTCTGGATTTTGGTGGAAGTTTTTTGGAAGGTTGAATCCGGTCATACACAGCTCTGCTAGTTTTAACAAACAAAGACAGAGCAGGGGTAAGCCTGTTAAGCTAGGCTCGTATGTTAAATAACAAAGATATTTTTTATGTATATATTTGGAAATATTTTTTCTTTTGAATTATTTTTAATCGCTGCGTTCCCAGGCAACGGCGCTAGAAAACTTGTTGGCGATTCTTACGCTATTAGAAATAATCCGAAGCGGACGGATATCGCTTGTAGTTTTCACCCGGGAGTATTCCAGAGTATCGAATCCACAGGGAAAGAGGGAGAAAGATGATTCTAATATATATATTATTTAAGATGCCATCCAGCTAGTTAACGGGGGTAAGGATAATAATAAGATAATAAGACCGGTGACACACACACGCACACAAAGGAGTATAAAAAGATAAGTTAGGTAGATAGTTAGGAGGACAACGAGAAGAGTATAAAGTTTCTTAATAGTGAAATCAATTATCAGGTTGAGTTAGCAAATATGAGTTTGGAGGTTTGTTTTAAGAACTTCATCGGAGCTCGGCCGATTCACTACCACCCGCTATCTGTTAAGAACACCAAATGGTTATGACCATCCTCGATTGGGCCCTACTGATCCAATTCCTAACGCAGTGGATTACGCGTGAGATAAATCTCTGATGGATAGGGCTGTCACCACCAACCACCTACCACAATGTACGTTGGAATGGGTGTAAACCAATTTAGAGATAATCTCAGACACCACAGCTGCTATTAAATCCGATCACGCCTCCCCGGATGCTAGGAAGGTGATCCAAGTTCAATACTTAGGCTATTCTAAGCATAAGAGAATGTACCCAGACTCAGAACCAGATGAACTTATTCAACCATTCTAATAGCTCACCCTTCCCACTTAGTGTAAATATGCTCAGCTCAGATAATGAAAGGCACTTGTATTATAAAAGTAAAGTCTTACAGAAGGAAAGGATACAAGAGCTATTACCCGAATTCCCAAAGACAATTCCGGAACTCCCAAGCTTCAGCTCGACTCAACTCTAACTCCCAAACTAACTATTCTAACAAGTGAAGAGTAACTCCAAATGAGAGGAATGTGGTGTCAAGTGAGGTGAGGGGGTCCTTTTATAGCTATCCGCAACCAATGAGGAGCTTCCACGTCATGGGACAAGTGTCATCTCTACACCAGCCGAAGGAGAACCCGAGAGGGGATCCAAGGCGGTCGGCTGACCCACCTTCGGTTGATCCTGGGCCTCATTTTAGCCTGGGATGCTTCTTTGACGGTGTAGATCAATCCCCCACGTCAGTTATGCCAGTTAAAGCCTGTGGAAAATGACTTCCTTAAGAGCCAAATCAGTCAAGTGTGAAGCAACTGTAGCCATTTGATCAAACCGACGCATGTGGACGCTTGAGATCACTCCTTGATGCATTTATTGGCAACTAGGAGAAGTTGGGGCCGGTTCGGTGCAGAGGCCAGGTCGGCTAACATAGGGTAGTTCGGCCGACCGGCTCCTGTATCTGGTTCAGCTCCGGTTTCTCTCCACTTTATTCCTGAGGACAAAATCTCACCAAAACTTGTGGAAATTTTTTAGTTTAAATAAAATGCATAGATATATCTTGATTTTCCCTCAAATTACTGGAATGTTGGAGTGTGTTGGCATAGGAAATTGGACTTTAACGACTGCCAACAATGGGCTTCGGCCCGCTAGGGTTCCATCTCCCATGCAGATCACATCCACGCATAAACCCGTTAAACAGTTCCAACCCATTAAATGTGTGACCCGTTAGGTTCAGTGCAAGTCGGCTGTGGATCCAATCCAACGATCAACATAGGCACCTAGCAGTACGTATTGACCCTCAAATGCATAGAATCAATATTCAGCTAAACCTTTGATACATCCACGTATACCTATCCCTTTGCCACACGATATCAGTTAAGCTCAAGGCGAGATGCGCGCCACCCTTGTTAATAGCTCAACAACTTCACTCGACAGTATGATGGATGCAAACAATGACTAACACTTTAGTCACATTAGCACGGCCGTGCACTTTCCCTATCTATCCATACGAGGGGCCCAGAGGTAACTCTCTTGTTTCCAGAAGGGGAAAATTTCATCTTGATCATCACACCCCCTAGCTATGTATCGTGGCATAGACAGTAGTCATCTTTGTAACTACTCAGTTACGGTGTAGCGTTTGATGACAGCAAAACATGCGAGTCAACATGCTGGGCATCTTTAATCTCACGTCTAAGGACCATATAGGTGTACTACTCAGGACTATACGCTGATGACACTATAAGAGATAATAACTCACAGCGTCTCGAAGTAGGTCTGTCTGACTATCCATGTTCTCCAACATGTATCCATACTATTGGTTTGATATCTCCATATCTATGCTATGTGAAACATTACCACCAAACAATATGTATGCTGATCAAATCATAACCACTCCTCGTGATGATATGTATGAAGGACCCTTTTAGAATAATGTCACTTAAGTACAATGTGTTTCACAATCAAGTCGAACACAATGGAGAGAGTCATGACATTTATTCAGGGAACCAATAAACAATGTTATCATAAGTACATGAACAAAGACATGTACAATCATCACTATGATTGATCTAGGGCATATCCCTTTGACACTGTGTACCCTGCTTTCACGATCTTCCAAATAGATGGGTGAAGAGATCTCAAATATATTTTCATTTTATGCTTCAATGCCACATAGTGTGTGCTATCAATGTAAGGCGTTCAAACAGATGGAATGGAAGGACTAGAAGAGCTAGTAGAAGGATATTTAAAAGGTATCTTTGCGCTACCTTCTGTTGACATCTTGACTCTTAGGTGGTTAGGCCAAGTATAAGAGACTAGGATTTGATACTAATTGAAAGATCGATGATGTCGCCTAGAGTGGGCAGAGTGAATAGGCGTCCCAAAATTTTAGTAACATTGAAATGTGAAAGACGTAGAGTTGGGACAATCCAGTCAGAATCACCAGAAAGTCTGAAGTATCGGAGTCTCTGGTTCAGAACACCGGATACTCCGACCTGCTTATAGAGTTGGAACTGAATCTTGCGCTCGATCAGTAAATCCACTTCACCACCTGCAACAAAACTGAATCCACTCGACAACAAGTATTAGCACACGAGGGTGCTAGCTAGCAACAAGTAAGGCACAACTATTTGTTATAATAGTTTAATTAAAGATGGCATAATATTGTCCATAATATATCAGAATGTGGAAATTCAAACATGCAGCGGAAAAAATATGATAATGCTCCAATCCGACCCTTGAGCGCCAGCTAATCCTCATCGAAGTCCGGGATAAGATCCTCCTGATCCTGTAGCCAGACCGAACCTAATTCTTCTCCTGAATACAATTTTATCCGTGGTTTTATATAGTGAGTACACGGCTACCCAGCAAGAATCCTTATAATGATGCAAGGATAATAACAACGACAGGGTGGCTATTTTGCATAAACACCTACACTAGTCAAATTATTTAAATTGTTGTAAAACAAATTTGTAGAACAATTAATATTGATAGAGATTTCCAACAAAACACATAGAGCTCGGCTTCGAAAGCCCCTCTGAAGAAGAAAGCTTGGCTCGAACAACTCAAACTACACCAACCCATCAGCTTATTTATTAACACATGAGACTACCATGTACGACCTTTCTCCCCTCTCATGACCGTGGGAACGACTATCATGATAGTTTTAACCTCTGTAGAGTGTAACACACTTTACCCATAAGACTAGTGGTACTTTTATATCTTAGCTCTTCCTTTGGAGCCCAGACCAAGTAACAATACAAGGCGATTCATTAGTTCCTTCTATTAACACCGATACCCCCTCTAACGTTTCGACATCTCGGGTCCCCCTCTTGAGCCAACGGACCGCAGCTCGATCCTTTCAAAGTAAAGTGTGTTAATAGTTTTCCCTAACTACTAAACCGGGACTAGCACATGCTGCGCATCATGCTTAAGCTAGCACTTATGTTTGCGCTTCTATGTTTTGGCCGGATAAGCACAGGTCAAGGATCCTTAGACCAAGGTGACTACCTCCACCACAATCCTCATTCCACAAAACCAGCCGACTTGCCACCTTTAGTCCACACATTCCACAAAACCAGCCGACTTGCCACCTTTAGTCCACACAAGCCATGTAGGTTTTAGTTGATTAGGTTATTGAAGTAACTCAACACTTCCAATCATACCAAGTCACAAGAATAATTAAATGATGAACCTAATCAACTACCAACCCACGAGAACTAGCAACTATGCACAAGGATAGGATAGGAAAATAACTAAGGCAGCAATAAATGGCTAAATTCAAAGGGTAGATGACTCAGTGTGAATATAATAGGCTACTACCCGATTCCATCATTTCATGCATGAGAACAATAAATAAAAACAATAATCGGATGAGTTTTGCAAAATAGGAGAGCAAGATTCAAGCTATCTTGCCTTGGTAGTACTCCAGGTATTGGGATCCTCCTTCGAACGACTCCTCGAAACCTTCCGAGCAGCGCAAACACGGACGATCTACACGTATATACATGTGCAAGAAACAACGAAACAATCAATAGAACATATATCTTAATAAAATATATAAAATTCTAGACTATTTATGAAAAATAATGGTTCTAGAATCACCTGAAAGATTTGAAAAAAATCAGTAATTGCAGAAAAGAATAAACCGGGTTAACCTAAGACGCGGGCCACGGCGGGCAGCGACACGTTGCAAGGCAGCGTCGTACGTACGGCAACCCGACGCGTGGCGAGGCGTGGGACCCACGGTGGTGGCTGATAGGCTAGGGCGGCGGTGCAGGGACAGCGTGGTGGCGCAGCATCGTGGAGAGCCCGAGGGCGGCAGCGAGGCAACGCGTAACGACCAGCGGCAAGTGAAACCCGAGTGCACGGAATGCTTGGCGAGCGCATGCATATACTTATCATATACGTGACTTGCTAGCTATTACTGGATTGACTAGCTAGCTTGCTAGTCATCATCATAAGTACATGCGCGTACGTGCATGCATGGCAAAGTGCTGGCCACGCGTAGAACACCTGCACTAGGGATGGAAATGATACGGATATTATTCAACCGACCGACCAACCGAATTGATCGGATAGTGATTTGGATAGTTTTACGGATAAGGATATGGATATGGATAATTTTACATGATATGGATACGAATATAGAGCACTGATTATTCGCTGGATAAGGAATATTCGAGTCTTTGTTCGGATAATATCCGAATATAAAATATGGATATTATCCTAATGTATTTTTGAAATTTTTTAATGTATTTCTAGAATTTTTTATTGATAATTTCCTAACTTTTATTTTTTCAAAATTTTAAATCTAGACTAATTTAATAACATTCGTGTACAAACTTTCTAAAGTTTTTTCTAATGTTATAAATTCCCACTTTTAAATTTAAATTTTGACTTTTTTGTTAAAATTTGGGACACATTTTGAAATTGAATTTTTATTATCCGACTAACAATATCCGTATCCTTGTCTAAACCGATCTGTATTCAGTCCGTATTTGTAACCGATGTTATCTAGTATTATTCGAATTTGTATCCATATTCGACACATTCGTATTCGAATCTGTATCCGATAAAAAGTACGGATACGGTTATGGATAGAACGATATCCGACCTTATCCGATCCGATCACATCCCTAACCTGCACGGCTGCGCAAGGGCACGGAATCACAGCGGCAGGCCATGACGCGCGGCAGAGCTTTGATGCGTCCGGCGGTTGGGCAGGCAGTGTCGGGAACGGGAGACAGTCGGCGGGATCCGGTGGCGGTGTGTCAACCCTCAATTTTAACTTACCTTGAGAATTGGAATCCCATGCACTAGCCCTGGATCGGTACACTAGTGTCAAAGATCACGTAGCCGATACAAGTATACATTGATTAAATAAAATCCCTGAATATTACATACCAAATTACACCCTTAGGCGAGTTTAGTAAGGCGATCATCAACAGCCTTATATTACAAACATTGTTCAGAATCTTGTAGCTTTCCCAAAATATGTATCCAAAACAATCTCCTATCGGCTAAGTGTCATGCCAGTGACCGGAGCAACCCTAAGACTCGTCAGGTCCACCAAAGTCATGTCCATCGGCTTCATGGCACTCGTATGGATCCTCCTCGATTCCCTCGTCTAAAGAATGTAACTAGGCGAGGTCGGCGTCATCCAAACGCTGGCTAGTTAACACTACCCTTAATGTGTATAGAAGGCTTTATTTGGGGGAAAGGGGTTATTTTATTTGCATAAGGCCAATTTTAAATGACTTTAAAAATTTCTTAATCTAGCATCCGATATTAGTAGTCTTATAAATTCAAGGATTTATCATCGAAACAACACATCCCGAAACCCCTACCAAACCACCGACCAACCTTGGACAGACCAAGCCTCGACCAACACACTCGATATCATACCTCACCAAAACATACTTCTTGTTGCCCCAACATTTCCTTGATACACCATCCTTCTAGGATTTGGCAATCCTGTTGTGGACCACACTTACCATGGCATGCCCGCCTCAACCTAGGGGTTTGCCAGCCCACACTAGCCGAGCATCATCCTAGGGAAGTGTGACTTTATCACCTTCGATGATGACCCATGCCGGTCCCTATTGAGAATGGTCCCAGAGGGCCTCCGTAGAGTGCTCACAGCTGGGAATCCAAGATCCATACTCCGCGCGATGGCCAGGCGTTGTGTTGGAACCATCACTCAAATGGCAGCGATCTCCCCACTACGCATGTTCTTCCGCGCTCCTGCTAGGTAAGCCCTGGCTAAACCCAGCGGTCCTCAACCTTGCCATACATGGCTATCCCAACCAACCGACCAATCTAGACCGACATCCCACATAACCATACCCTCAACCACATTCAGCCCAACATGCAACTAATAGCCCTAACTGTCACATATCATAACAATTTCAATGAAGGAATGAATGACCGATGAATATTGTTTCACTGTTCCGTGGCGATTTGCCAGAAGATTTGTTTAAGCCTAAGCCAGTCTAAGCAGGTTTTACCCATTAGGTAGGGTTAAAGTGATTACTAGGCTAATCTTAGGCTAACAAGGGTAATGACAATCAAGGCAGTCATGAAGGCTAAACAGTTTCAAGGGCAGGCATGTATAAGTATTACATGAATAACAATTAGGCAGGTTAATAAGCATGCATTTTTAATAATAAACAAAATAGTTGGCAGAAAACTAGGTAATAAACATGATATTAGCGATGTTAATCCGTACTAGGAAAAGTCGCAATCTCTGCCTAATACGGACAACATCTAAAGAGTAAGTATTAACTCGCCTTGCTTGGGTGGAAGGTCCTCCTCGGCGTTTTCAAACCTCCCCTCGGGATCACCTACGTCTAAGAACACATACAATCAAATAATTACTTATTGATGCAAATCAGAAAACATGATACATGTACCTAGGCTTTCCCTCGACATTGTTGCATAAGATTGATTAACGAATCTAATTCTCATATGATATGCCGTGCATGCTCTAATGCACTATTAGGTAATAATATCATTCTATAATAGTATAGTTATTCGACAAAATACTCTTTCGTACGATACGATCATACTTGGGTAATTAGGGTTTTTGAAAACGACATGCGATGACAGCTCGTCGAAATACGACATTAGTACGGGGTAAAGTGTATCGATGTTAGTATTTTCCAGGATTTCCTATAGTTAGGGTGTAACCCTAGATTAATCATTAATGCATTTTCTGAAATTAGCTCTTATTCTAACCCTTAAGGGGTTTACTAATTATTTGTTGGTTTTTAACAATTAATTTCCTATAAGAATTACCTTGGACAAACATGTTATTTTTAAAGTTCTACGACTAATATGGCATTTATCTATCCATTTTATTTTCAAATAATTTTTTATGTCCAGATTCATTATTTAATATAACCAAAATCACCCTAGGATTAGTTTAACTATTTTCTATCGAAAATCTACTATTTCAACTAAACAGTGCCATTCTCCTTTTATAGTGGTCGTTTTCATATTTTTATAAAATCGGCAATGATCTCTACTATTTATCTAAATTTTTCTAGAATTTTTGGGAGTTTCTAGCTATTTTAAATAATTCAATAGCTATTTCAGTATTTAACTAAATGGTAAATTCGCTGGAAAAAGATTAATTTTCTTACGGCGGATCCAACTGACGAGCCGGCCCAGCGATGAAAGCGGCCCACGGCCCACGCACTCGCGCGCCCGCGCTGTTCGGGGCGGCTACGCCGAAGGCGTATTTTTGTGGGGCGCCAACACACGGAGCTCACATCGCGCTCGTATGCGCTTCCACTTAAACCACCAGGTGGGACCTGGGCCCACATGGCAGAGGCGTAAGGCTACGGTTGAAGCCAACACGTGTGGGGTTTTACTGATAGGTGGGACCCGCACGCCAGCGACCCATCGACGCACGGTCGGGACGAATCTTGATGCGCATCGCACTACTCACCGTCGTCTTCTTCCTCTGATCGTCGACGTGGCCGACGGCGGCGGAAATTGACGCAGAGGCGCTACGTCCTACCTCCGGCCAAGAGCGTTCAAGCCACGGCACCTACGACATATATATGGTGACTCTATGGGGTGCTTGCGTCGAGGCCGAGGACGGCTGTACACGGCTGAGCGATGGCCGCGGCGATACCATGAGCTCACCAGAGAATCCACGCCGTACTACGGATCTACAGGCTACGAGCGTGGACTACTTGAGAGAGGTCACGGGGGTGCTCACCACAGGTTACGCCGAGAACGATCGAGCTAGGAGGCAGCTGGCAACGAGGCACCCGACGGCGGCCGGAACAGTGGCGAAGGTGGCACGATGGCTCCGAGCGCATCCGCTGAAATTGAGAGAGGGGAATGCTTAGGGAAGGTATCAAGAATCCTGGGGCGGAAAGAATTGGATCCACTCTCACACAATCATCGAGCTCGGTTTTATGGCGCGGGCCATAGGACTTGCCCGACGGCGCTTCAGCGGTGCAGGGGAGCAAACGGCGCGGCGTGGCGTGCGATGACGGCGCGCGCGGCGCGATTAGAGCAGAGCAGAGACAAGTGACGACAGTGCGGGGGTAGGGCCACTGCGCAGGGGAAGAAAGGACGAGAAGAGAGAGATAGAGAGAGATTGTGGGGCCCATGTGTCAGCGCAAATTTAACCCAAATTTGAATTCGAACAAATTTTGAATTTGCCCCAAAATTGGGCTGTTACACAATGGAGCTCCCCTGCAGGCCGACGGCTTGGAGCAGATTGGAACCCTTAGGGCAGCGGCGGCTATGGTTTTGGATCAGTGGAATTTCGTGATGGGGTGTTGGGGGAGGGGTGTTGGGGGGTTTATATAGTGCCAAGGGTGACCTGGGCCGGGCCTAGGGTTAAGAAGGGTTGGACTAGGACTCGAATTCTAATCCGGGTAGAATTCAGATAGGATTTAGGCTTGTTTAGCAAGAAAATAGAGTTTCCTTTAGAGGATGGGGCTCAAAATTTGAGGGTAATTCTGATTAGGATTATAGAAGCTCCCCTCAAAATTTGAGCATGGAAATCATTCGTTTGCTCATTATTTAATGGGTTTTACGAGATCCCAGCAAAACGGCAATACTTCGTGGAATCTTGAGGTAGCCTTGGAATTTGGGCATAAAATTTGGAGGGTGGCTAGATGATGGCTTCTAAGAATTTATGGAATTTTCCTAGAATTGTTTCAAAATATTTTCTAGGGTTTCGGCTTAAACCTAATTTAAAATAATTTAAACTAGGGTTTTGTATATAACAATTCCCTTTTATTTAATCTTTGGGGTTTTTAAAATACAAGTGACATACGATAAAATAGAGGATGTCACACTTTGGGAAAAAAAATTAGGGAGACTAAGAGATAACCTTAAATCTAGGATTTCTAGACATTTCAAACTACCCGACACCGGATACTCCACTCCGAATTCTGGATACTCCGAGAAAATCCGAATATTGAAACAGAAAGGCCCAAAATATGAATTTTGAATACTCCGGTCCGTCAAGATCCGGATACTCCGGTCTTGAACACCGGATACTCCGACCCCTAATGCTATGAACTTGTGAATTTAGGAATTGGGATGCTTTGGATGTGTATCTCCTAGGCTATACTTCATCCACATGAGCACTTGAGACATCTAGAACTTGTTTTTCATTGCATCCCTCTTAACGGTACGGTTGTCCTTGCAACTCAAAATAAAACCTATAAAATAGAATTATGAAGACACCTATCTTCTCTTCTTTTCCTCTTTAGAGATGGACATGAGGTTTCTCATCCACTTTACTTTACAATCAAACCTACTTAGTACTCATGGAAGCCATTAGTTCAAATAGCATGATGTCATCAATCACCAAAATCAATTTGGGTCTAGATGCACTTTAAGTAATATTAATGCTTATTCTTTTTTCCCAATGGTATTAATAAAATTTGAGTAGTCTACGAAAAATGATATGATTCGTCTTGCGCTTGTTAAAAATACGCAATGTCAAAAATAAGCCTAGAATTTGCAAATTTGCTTATTTGGATCCTAAGTAGGCACTAGACAACCCTCCGAATAAGGTCCTCCAAATAAAAATAAGAAAACTAAGTTTAAATAAAAAAGGTAGCAAGTGTCTTACATGGCTTCATATACTTTGGAGCTCAAAAAAGTTGGAGGAATTCCATAGCACACAATTGCCTACTAAAAGATGAAATAACATAAAGAAACATGTGATGATCCTGAAAAATTATGAAAAGAAACTAAAAGGGTAGATGTGACAAACGAGATTATAAGATAAAACATCAATCCCAAGAAACTATGTACGATGCAACAAGTATCTATCTTACATTTGCTTTACAGTTGCATTCTTTACGTGTTATACCTTTCTTGCATGTAAAATGTCTAGATCGCAAAATAAAAAGCATAAGAAGCTATTATATGTCACATGAGAACTTTTTTATTATTCACTTGTCAATACTAAACATATATCCTCTATATGTCTATTAACTTTTCTATCATTCATAGACCATCTTTTTCATACATGCACAATTCTCTTTCTCGTGGCATAGAAATGTGCTTGGTTCTTTACACGCATGCATCTCGTTGCATTTCAATTTCTTTACTCCTATTCAAACAATGCCAACAAGGAAACATATGCCTGGCCAGATGGCAAATCACCCATCCGGCTAGTATGCGACAAACCTTTTCTTTTGTTTGCCCCATAGTACTTCCCTTTATTCTGTCATTGTTCCTATAAATAGCCTATTATTAGCATTAATTTCCCACAGAAAACGTTCAATTATACAACAAATCCTTCTAAGGTTTTTAGATTGCTGGCAAAAAGATGTCTCACTGGACCGGCAAACCATTGAAAGCCAAGCACCACCGAGTTCCATCTGCAATCCCGGAGGATTTTGTAGTTGTAGATTTCAAGGAGGAGACTACAGTAGCCAGTGCAAAAAATGAAAGTGGAAATGAGTCACTCAAGCAAGAACCACAAATTGTGCACAATCAACACAAGCCTCATTGCTCAAAGGAGTTCAGTGATGCCAAAGAGAAGGCTAAGCAGAGTGAAAAAAGTGATGAAAAGAATACTAATGGCAAAGGTAAATCCATTAAGTGTGGCAAATGTGATGAAAAGGAATACCGTGAATGAGCTTATGTATGGAAAGATGAATTTGGATCCATTATATCTAGTAAGAATTAAATAAATGTGTGCTTTCTTAGTAAAAGATTGCAATAGGTCTAAAAGAGGATGGAAATTAGGGTATTTGCTTTCCAAAACTCATGGGTTGTTGTGAATGGTATTGTATTTCCTAGTATCAATATGATAAATTATGATCGTGCTACTATTTCTCTTATCAATTAATTATGTCATAATTTATGTGTACCAGTACACATGAATTAATAATATTTCATTAATGGATAATGTTGGCATGGGTCAAAACCCTCGCTCGGTTCTGGGTTAGCCGGTGTGGTTAAAACCCTATAGGTTACGGATTAGCCTCTATGTGAAAATCCGGGTGCGGGCCTTGTGTGGCTCAGTACCAGATATTTCGGGATGCCGGAATATTCAGAAAAATATGCTTGGGCGTAGGCTATATAAGGAGAGAGGGTGAAGGCTTGGGGAAGCATTCCACCACCATGTAGCCCTAGATGAGAGAGGTGTGGGGGAGAGAGGGGTCTCCCCATGGTGTGTTAGGAGGACAAAAAAAATTCAGAAATAAAATACCAAAAATACTTCCTCAAATATCTATGGGTTGATTTTAATTATTTCGTGCTTATCTGATTGAGAGAGAAAAGAAAAAGAAAAAAGGAAGCACTACAGGAAAACGAAGTGTTTTCGTCGGCCCATATTAATTTCGTCGGTAAAAAAAAACCGATGAAAATAAAGTTATAATTTCGTCGGTTTTAAAAAACCGACGAAAATAAGGTTATAATTTCGTCGGTTTTTAAAAAACCGATGAAAATAAGGTTATAATTTCGTCGGCTACTCCGGCCGACGAAATAAGATGGCGCCACGTCCCAAGTTTAACCCCACCCACCGGCCCGTCTCTCACACATGACCTAGATCGCGCTCCCCCACTCGCCCGCGCCGCGCTGCTCCCCCGCGCCGCCGCCATCCTGCTCCCTCGCGCCGCTCACCGCCCTTCACCTCGCGCCGCCCCGCTTCCCCGCGCCGCCGCCGCCACCCTGCTCCCTCGCGCCGCTCGCCGCCCTTCACCTCGCGCCGCCCCGCTTCCCCGCGCCGCCGCCGCCACCCTGCTCCCTCGCGCCGCTCGCCGCCCTTC